>JAMKCH010001858.1:0-37239 GCA_023653785.1 Ophioderma brevispina
GGGCCACTTGGCTTTCCTGAAGTTCCATCTTTTTTGGTAAAGGCCGGAGTGTGACATTGATGTCACTGATAACCCAGATAGGACAGTGGCCTGATCTGGTGAATCTAGGGAGAATCTTTCTGGAGGAGCGGGATCGGAAGTCCCCGGTGACTGTTGACAGGTCGGGAGAGTTAAACGCCCATTGAGTGCTTGAGTAGAAGGCAGGTGGACCCTACTATCAAAGAGCATTTGGCGTGTTAGAATATTCATTCTCCACCAAAACATAACATTTTTATCATATTTTTAAATGTGCATTGCCTACTTTCAGCCACATGTGTGTGTAAGGCAAATTAAAGCACACAGCTTACACACGTTACATGGATATAAGTTTTTTTTTTTTTTTTTTCAGTAAAAATAGATAATATGGAACTAAATTTAAAGTCCATTACAAATTTTTTTCACAACGGTTTGATCAAATAAAGCTAAAACTATAGAATTGACAGCCATTTGGGTTTTATACAGGTAGACTAGCTTTTCTCTCGTATAACTTGAAGTATAATACACCTATGAAATGTATGTACTGCAAAACTATCTCATGAGAAGACTACAGAAAAATTAATAAAAATCTGAAAAAATTCAATTTATGCAATTTAAGTTTGATGCGTCTCCACCATTAGGTTTTTTCTATATAACGTATAAACATAATATATTACTTTAATGTAAAAATACCCATTTTATGAGCTGCAACCGCATTTAGGATTAGCTATACACAAAATGAATGTACAACATAGGAATTGGTGGCCATTTTGGATTTATGCAAAATTAGGCCTACTTCCACACTTGGATTTTTTTGGACTTTTAGTATGTCCTTCTGGGGACCTTATGGAATGCATTGGTGAAAAAAATTCTATTGCCAATTTTTTCTAGGTCCTATCATATTTTCCACCAATTAAAAAATCGGGACGCGCATAACCCCTGCAGCCGCGCGCAAGTTGCTGTAAGCCCTGCTAGAGTAAACACGGTGATCGTCTGCTCATCAGTCCACCGGGGGGGGGGTTTTATAGGGTATTAGCCGGCTGACTAATGTTTCAATTTGTAACTTATGGACCCTCTTTTTCACAGGTCATGCGTGGACCAATTGAATATTAATTTTAAATAACAATTACAGATGTTGAATCTTTAAAAGGCATTTTATTATGGAATAACAGCCAATTTTTGAAAAAATAAGATTTGATGACGTCACGGCATTGATTGGTTTATTATTTTTGCGTTCGGGGACCCATTCAGGTAAAAATGACTTACGTATCCCTACATTGGAAAAAAACAACCGATATCGTCATCGTACGTCCGGTTTGTTGAATCAGTAGGAGAAAGGTAAATTTTGTATTTTAGACAGTAATACACGGTGTCTTTTGGAAAAAAAATAATATCACTTGGGCAGAATGTCCATGTACAACCTTGATTTAACATAGTCGGATTATATATACGGTCGCCCCTAAGCAAACTGATATCGGATACCTGACACGTGACCTTGTACCTGACACGAACAAACTATTCATCTCGTTACCGTTTTATAACTCAATACGGCAAAGCACACGCATTCTGTATCTCTGTTGTCAAGCGTAATCAATCAAGATTGAGACTAATCATGTGGTTCTGTACAGGTATGGTAGGGGACCGATCTGCTCGATTTGGAATTGGGGATTTCCAAACGGTAATTTTGAAAACTGCTTACATGCATTTACTATGCAAGTCTCGATCCCAGTGACATTTAAATCATCTCTTAACCTTGTTCAAAAGAATCTTGTGAATATATTATAAATTAAAAAAAAAATATAGTTCACATCAACATGCTTCTTTCAAATTACCTGCATAACTCAAAACTCCAGAAACTTCCCCTGCAAAAAAGTAATCTCTATCAACCATAATACCTTGAACATACGCGCCATTGCTACAGAGCTATGCGCTCCGATACACTCTAATATCAAAGCCCTATTATAATTATTATACAACCCACCACCATTGCACTCCTGGATCTGGAGTAGCAGCATAAATGCCAGTTCAAAAGTGCACATTGTTCAGCTCGGCAACTCCTCTTCCCTCGGTTATGCTACTATACCACATTCAAAATCCAGCCTATTTTGCACGTTCAAATGGTTAAAGGGAAAGGTAAAAAATCAAAACAAAACTACATTAGATAAGAGACTCTGTCCTCCGTGATTGGTTTTTTAAAGTAAACTTCTTTCCAAGTTTGTAAGGCAAGAACGTCACCCAAAGTTTTTCCTTGTTGCAGTATCTATTTTGTAGAACTATGATCTGAGGCAAATTATATCTGAGGGATTGGCAGAAAGTGAAAAAAAATCGAACGGTGTTATTATCAATGCAGTACATTTGGTACCAGTGTGTACTGTCACCATAAACGACTTGAAGAATGAATACAATTAACTAAACCGGGAAGCTCTTTAATGTGAAAATATTTATTAGTTAAGAACTCTACACATACTTAGCACCACAAGCTGCAAAGATTGCAGACTCAGGTGGCTGGCTTTTTTATACACTTGGCTTAGAAATGATCCGTAATTTTTATATACCGAAGTAAACATTGTGTATGAATTCTTTAACTTGTTTTCTCGCACATGCCAGTCTGAAATATTGGTACCTGTTTTGTTTTGATTATTTTTCGTGGCTTACAACTAAATAAAAATATTGGCATTAGAAATAGATTAACTAAAGGAGACTCAGGAAATTTTCTAATGAAGCGCCCCTTTTTCTGAACCAGGTTGTTTTGCAGATTTGGAATGCTTACGAATGTACCAATGTATTAGATCCATACCCTGTGATCATATTTCTCCAGTTTCTTCAAGATTTGCACTGGCTTCCTGTGTAAATTTCCGGATTTCTACAAGATTCTTCTCCTCACATACAAGTGTATTCATGGCTGTGCTCCCTCTCTTCCCTTCTTTTCTACCTTCAAGAACGCTACGGGTTTTTACAACCCTCTAGAATCTTTCGTTCAACTCGCAAATCATTACTTGTTACTGATCTTTCAACACAAATTCATATGGCCAGCGTACTTTCTCTGTTGCTGCACCTTATGGAATCGGCTTCACTGCATGTCAAGACCGCAAACTCTTTGATCAAGTTATTAAATCATATCTTAAGACTCATTTATTTGAATTAGCCTATAATGCTAACATGTAATCTATTTGTATTTTGCTATGTAATATTTATTTCTCTTTCTGTTTTCTTTTCTCCAGCGCATTGGGACTCTGTGTGTAATGCGCTATATAAGAATGGTTGTATTATTATTCTTATGATTAGACTGAGGGAATAATCGACTACGCCGTCTCAATGTAAACAGATTATTAAGATGATGATTTTGAATATTTTGGTCGTGCACTAAGAAACTGTCCTGCGGGAGGCCCATATGACCTTGCAAAAGAGTCCACAAAAATGTTTTGATGGTTTTCTGGGCACTTGACCTTCTGATTCCAGATCTGTTGATGCAATTTTGTCAGCCTTGAAGCATTTTAAGATACGGATGGGGTAAATTAACAGATAATTTTTTAAATGTTCACGCGGGGTTAAAAGGTGTATAGATATGTTTCATTGGTTCTAAGGATTAAAAACGTATAGTCCAGTTCTACTCTACAACCTTTTGTGTGAAGTTGCACGACAGGCCAAAAACTGTTCAAGATCCCCAAAAATCATTGGGTGTAACATTAATATTAATCCGATTTAGTTGTCAAATTGGTGTCAAGGTGTTCGTAATGGAATTTTCAACAGGAATATACGTTTAATTTATGTCAATCAGCTTAAACATATCTAACAGAGGCCAAAATCCCCCATAGACACTGTCGGCCCTAACACGGATTCCTCCCTTGGGTTATATTCCTATTTAAACAATCAAATACTAGTACATGTATTTTACTTACTATCTGACGCATGACGAAATTAATGAACCGATTTTAGAGTAATCTGTGCATTATACATTGGTTTATCCCAGGGTGAGCTAGAACCATTTTAACACTTAAGTGACTCAGGGGTTTTCACTCCCGTTTGTGCCCCAAGGGTGGGGGGTGGTTGGGGTTCTGGGATCCACACGAAGGAACCCTTTCCGAAGAATTTTTGCCCGAATTTATACCACATGTGAAGGGTCATAAGACACCCCAAATAATAAAAAAAAAAAAACAAAACAGCATAATTTGTTATTCGGGCTGCAAATTTATGGTAAATAATTGTTTTAAAAAACATGCGAAAATATAACAAAACGACGAAAATACAGAAAGCGTAGCCTATGGGACATTGTGAAACGATCATTGCTGAAACACAAAACCGCAAGATTGGGGGGGGGGGGGATCAGCTACCATTTGAGAATAGCGTTTCTCAGAGATATCTAGTGATCTATTGAATAAAACAGAAGGTTATGAAATTCACGAAATCACCTTAATATTCATATCCTTTGTTATCAAAACCGAATAAACCGGAAAGGGGTAGGTATATTTCGCCCTAAGGCCGTAATGAGTGAATAAACAAAAGCCAATTTACCCCTAACGCACATGATAGCAATAATAATAATAATAATAATAATAATAATGCAGCACAACAACAAAAGTCAATCATAACTAACAAACAACACCCCCGCCCCCCCAACAAAAAATCAAACCATCTAGAAGGGTGTGTCATTGGAGTTGAGCACATGTTTTCAGGTGCATTTTCTGATTGCTGGGAGTCCTTATAAGACTGACTTTGATTTGAACTTTACAGCTAGGGAATTAATGAAATTGCAGATTCCTGCTTTCCTCGTGATTTCTTTGGAATTAGGCTAACGAAGCATGAATTAGGCATGAAATCTCGATTTTTCTCATTTTAGATACTAGTAGATACATTTGTATTAAATTGTATGGTTCGTTTTTGTTTTGTTTGTTTCCGCTTGTGTTTTTCCTCTCAACTTGGAGATTTGCGTGTTTTGCTCCCCCTGGATTTTTTTTTCAAATCACCAAAATCGCATTTCTGTGTAGCTAAACACCTTTCTCGTTTTTAATTGCTTGACGTACTTCAGGGGAATGCTATTTGCTATAGGGAGCCCGAAATTATACATTAGTCTCCATTCAAAACGCTAAAATGTGTACTCTTCGTGGTTGCTTCAGGAGAAAAAAGCTTTAAAAGAAAAGGAGCAGTACTTTAGATTTTGAAGCCATTTAAAGTGACAGGAGGAGATATTTTGAGGATATAAATTTCTCTCAATTTTCACTGGATCGGTCGTAGGCTACCTACCGAGAACGTTTCGAAGGTTTATTGAACAAACAAGTACAAAAGAAAACCGCAAACCTTGTTTTAACTTGCCTGCTACCACAATCGTCCCCATAGAAAACCATGCTTTGACTTTCTGTCGTGCACGACAGAAAGTACTAAATCATCATCTTATTACGTAAAGACGGCGTATTTGGCTAATTCACTTCAGGTGTGGTCTAATACATTGGTAAGCATTCCAAATATGCAAAAAACCGGGGTTCGACAAAAATTGAGGGCGCTTCTTTCTGGAAAGCTCCTCATGTCTCTTTAAAATCCGAGGATATACTATTTTTTTGCTCAATACTGGTCCAGGATAGGTACAAATAGTAATCGTGCGCGTGCCGTAGAATATAACCCCAAAACAAGAAAATAAAAACATGTCTTACTGGACACCTGGCAGTGCTCTTCCAGGAAACATTCTGGTTGGTAGTAATCTGTGATATCAAGAAACTTATTGTGAGCGAGTTAGATTTTTCATATATACTCTTCTGTGAAGGTACTTCGACGCAGCTAGCTCAAAAGGTGAAAAAAATGATAAGGCAAGCCCCCGCAAACGTGGCAATGATCTAATAAAGTTTCATCCAAGAACTGTATCATATGTACATCAAAATACAACGCATGATAATCACATTACCTTTAATTTCGTTATGAGCACATTGGGTTTGGCTTTCAGAATCTAAATTGTCAGACATCATATTAAAAATCTGTGCGAAAAAAGTTTAAATGTTATATTAAAATTCGAAGGGATGTCTGTGTAGATGCATATGACATTAGGTTTAGTATTTGGTATTGCATTATTCCGAACGCAGGATTTATTTTGGGAAATGCGGGACTTCGAAAAAGTGGTCCCTTTTGTCAAGTAGACCTTACCACCAAAACGTGGACTTTCTTGTCAAAGTTTCTATATTTACTCTTAAAAAAGTGGACCTTTTGTCCTTTTATGGAATAGGGGTGAGATGCCCCCTGGCTACGGGCCTGATATTGCAAGATCTTTACAGGTGCAATTTGTGTGCATTACGAGAGGAGGTTAGGGTTGTCTTAGTTTAAATTTGTGTTCGTTTAAATTAACTCAGATAAAGAATATGTATAAAAAAGATGAAAAACAAATTAAGGTGCATCAGTTTTCCCTTAATGCTCTTTATTGACTACACAATTGCTACGACAGAACACAAGCTTCATTCACTTGGGTTTTGAAATTTTTACATTTAAGGAGAAGTAGCAAGAACAGTGATGAAGAAGAAGATGGTTTAGAATAAAATGAGAAATGTGAGAAATAAGAAAAACCAGGTTAATAGAAGGATGAGAATAAGAAAAGAGGGAAGAATCGATTAAATGTGAATGCGTAAATAGAGTTCATATTCTGGACCACGTTTTCAATTAATGTAGAATATTACAGTATTCATTTTACAGATCCTTTGCAAAACCTCTTTTAAATTGCCATTTTTATTTGCAGGTAAACATAATGTTTTGTTTGTATTTTTGTACGTATATGAACCACCTTGCCATGTCTAATACGTAAAAACAATCAGAACTTTCGCTTTTTCGAAACTCTCAGGGCACTCACCATTAAATCATACCATGGCTTGGCTTCCAAACAGCGCGTTGCGGTTGCGTTCGCATATATTTGAAACAAATGAAAAAATAAAGATGCCCTTTGACAGGAGATTGTGCATTCTTAGTCGAACTGATTTCCTTGCAATTCAACACATGATACATTAGCAATGTTTTGATCTAAGGGCCAAAGCCGTAAGATTCAACGTTGGCTTTGTTGCTTTATGACTGCTCACCACACACAAAAATCGACTCCCCGCGTTAAAATGTCGTTGATTCTGAATGACGTTTCAGTACTTTGTACAATCTCCTAGAGTAGAGGTTTACTCTTCCCGATTAAAAAAATGACAGATATTTTTTTTTTTGGATGGAAGTAAACAAAACGGAGGAAAATGAAAGCATGCCTAAAAATGAATAGATACAACCGTGCTTTCATTTCGCCCCCTCCCCCTTCGCAATTTCGTGTTCTCCTAATTTTGTTCAAGTCGATTTTTGCTTAGCTTTTTTTTAAACGACTAAGTGACCACGGGTTTTCACTTCCCGTTAGTGCCCAGGGGGGTTCCATGGGACCCCCTAAGGAAACCACTTTCCCGAATTTTTGTACGAAATTTATACCACATGTGAAGGGTCATAAGACAACCACAAATCAGCAATGAAAAATGAAATTTGTTATATGGGCTGCAAATTAGGGGCAAAACTTTGTTTTCAAAACACGCGAAAAATGGGCTAAAAGACGGAAAATTCAAATGAGCCGTGCGCTTACATCAAACTTTTTGAAAACTTATTTTATGTTGATATCTACTCTAGAAGACCCAAATTACATATATTTAAAACAAAACTTGCAGTTTTAGGAATCCTGTATGTATAACGGGTGTTGCAAAATACATACAAAAAACACACTTGTTTTATACACACTGTATTTTGCAGGCACTGCGCGTAGGCACTGCGCAGATGGTTTGACAAAATCAGCTTTACATCAGCGAAAAATATTTAGCTTGTTACACGTTGAGAGAAGTGCGTTATTGTGTAAGCATTATGGCAACATAAATTGTAGTTCACAAATACTTGTAAAAACGAGGTTCGACCTACAACAAAGTCATGTTTTGGCAACATTCCTTTACTGCGAATTATTGTTAGATGGTAAGTGGCACTTGTAAAGCTATTCCCAAGACATTCTACCATTGCACTGTAGAAAGCATTACTTAGCCACCAATTGATAGTGATATCAAATGGCTGATTGCTTAACCAACAGACTCTAAAAATATAAAATAAATAAACTCCAATAAGAGGTGATTATAGCGGTGTACAAGGCGGCTCTGTCGTACATCAACTGTCAACACTCTACTAATTAAATGGGACACGCTTGAGAGAAAACTAATGGAAAACGTGGCTCAGGTAGACGGTGTTTTTGTAGTGTTTTTCTTAACACTTAAGTTACCAAGGGGGGGGGGTCCTAGGGACCCCCAAAATTTGTTTTCGCGCTGGCCGCTTTACGCGTGGGATTTTTGCGCCGAATTTTTTTGTAATTGTCTGACTTTTAAATGCGCTTCTTTTCATACCAAAATCATGTTAGAGTTTAAAATATCACTTTGTGGTCCTCGTCATGACAGAACATGAAAATATTTTTTTTTTTAAATTGTAAAATATATCTAAATAGATAATATTATTAACTTTATCCCACATTTTAATTTGCCAATTAAGGATTAATTGTCATCTAAACTCTAAAACCCTATTTTAGGCCTTGTTTGGTTCAATAATCTGACATAAAATGTTAGGTCTTGTTTTGGTAAACAACCTGACATAACATTTATTGTATAATCAAGTTTAAGCCTAACTTTATCATGCTGTGTAACCAGAGGGTGTATTGAGTCCATCCCACAATGCACCAGTTTTGGGAAATTTTACTTCAATAAGGTCATGTGATTCCACAAAATTCCTATTTGTAACACATAAATCCCTGAGTTTTAGCTCATGGATTTTAGCCCACTCATTTTAGCCCACACGGTGCTAGTACTTAAGAATTTTTAGCATGATCATGAAATGTCTCTTAGGCGATAAATTCTTTAGAATTTGGTTAGACGATAGCCGTATGTCGTGCAAGGCAGAATTTGCCGTGTTGCTGTATAACGCAAAGTCGGCGAGGTTGAACGGATGAACGGATGCCCAGGTATCTGTAATATTCTGAGTTACGTCATCCAGCAATTATAATAAAATTTTAAATTATAATCTGAGCTATAGGTCTTTGACCATTAAAAGTCAAATCTGGCAATATTGCTTTGTTAGCATGCTCTCATTTCAAGATGGGGCCATATGGCTATCGTCAAAGATCTTTAAAACCTTTATATTGTCATATGCCTGTAGTATTTATTAGAGTATTGACCCTTTGCATTGTTTGCCATTTGGAGGTTAACCTCGAACTGGCATTGGAATAGATGAGGTGTTTGTTATTATACAAATATTGACTGACTATGAGGGGAATGGTTGAAACTATAGGCCCAAGGTGAATCGCTGGAAACCAAACTATGCCCCGAGGCGTAAGCGAGGGGCATAGTATGTTTCGCAGATCACCGGGCCATAGTTTCAACCATTGTCCCGAAAAAAAACACAGGGCAATATTTGGTTTATATACGAAATATAGATTCCTTGTCATCTGATTGGTTAAAAAGATACATTCTTTAGCCAAGATTTAATATAGGCCTAATATGTGTAGGCCATGGTTTAAGTAACAAAATTTGTTGTAACTTACCGATAGTCTCCAGGATCCAACTTCTAAGGTTCCAATTAAACAATCCACAATTATAAACAGCAAAACGCGACAGTAACAAGTAAAAATGTCCAAAATTTCCACTTCTTCAATTCCATGTCAGCATTTTTAAAAGTCCGCATCATGTTCTCGTAAAAAAGTTCTTCCTGCCCGATTGCAAAAGTACAGCGTAATATCCAGGAACACCTTTGTCCTGTAGACCTTGTGGGTCATTTAAATCCAGTGACTCTTGACTTAAGGCCATGTCTTCTGGCGATATGGGATTTTGGGCTTATTACAAACCCTTACTAGGCCTTACATGCTGGTTCAGGGTTGCTGAGAAACATTGACAACTCGTGAAGAATTAGCAAAAATCTTCATGACCTATGATATCAACTTTCCTTGTGTTGAGGACAGGAACGTTGGAGTCCAAAACGGATCGCCCCATCATCGACCTTTTTACTTATCAAAGTGCCATTTTTTCTGTCGGCAAAGTGGTAGAAATGATTTCCTCGGCAAAGTATCGAACTCCAGAATCGGCAACCTTCCAAGGCCTGCAGATGGTCGTCACGCTGTCAAAATAATCCTAGAATATCTTCCCGGGCGTAATTTTTACCTTTGCCGTTTGGTATTAGCACTCTCAGCTGCGTCTATGATTCATTTAGGACCTTCGTCATATACAAGCTCAAAGCGTGGCTGTGATTCAGCCATTTAGTTGCCCTTGTTCGGTGTTGTTTGTACCGGCTTCTGGACCAGCACTGTGTGGTAAATGTGAAACAAAAATTCCCTAAAAGCGATCGTCTGCTTCACACACAGAAATGTGAACCCGGCGAGTTCGCGCTGTATTCATCTCTTACACCAGCTTCAATATGTACACTCATAATACGGATGGATAGTCCGTACGGCAGTCTCTATGCTGGGAAGAGGTGTCCCGGGCATAGTTCATGAATGAGATGCCCGCTCTCCCAGGGCATAGTTCATTTTTGGTTCAATTCTTGAAGCTAGTTGAATTTATGCCTCCACTTTTAACCAATCAGATGACTGGAATCTATATATGAGGTATATAAATAACAATGCATCCACCTCTTGCAAGGTCAAGTGAGTTTTTGTAGTGAGAATCGAACTGTTATGTAAATACTCCCATTCATATTGATGTTGGTTCGAGGCTCTTCGGGCAAATGGCAAACCGTGCAAAGAGCGATGGGATTGACAATTTCTAGCTTTTTAAGATTTTTGGAATGCAGCCATACTGGCCGCCATCTTGAATAAGCCTGTTAACGAAGTGTCTGTTTCAGAAAATGTCATATACAAGGTTTAATGCCTGGTCGAGGACATAACTTCAGACATAAACTTGTAACCTTAACTTTTTTGTAGGGGTAACCCTCTGTTCACAACTATGTGGTTAGCATACAATTTTTAGGTAAAATGGTTTTATTTGGCAGCCATTTTGAAATTCAAGATCCCAAATAACATCAAGTCTTTGGGTATACTGCAACTGAGACTCTAGCCAACTTTTAACTTTTGACCCATGTACACACCAAAATGGACTTTTTTCACTATTTTTACAGTTTTTACCCATAACTCCGAAACTATAAGACATAGATAGTATAAACTATACCTTTTTAGAATCCTTGTAACCAGACAACATCATGGTGTACACAATCGGGAACAATTTAAAATTTTGACCCCTGTATAACCTTGAAACCCCAACTGGGGTTCATTAAGGGAGGTTGGCAACTGCTTCCATCAATTTTATGGATTATCAATGCCAAAAGTACTTATGTGCAAAAAATCACAGTTTTATCCGGAAGCGCACACTCTTTCACTACAGTCCGCTGCTATAAATTCATACCTTTCATATTATAGTTTCTAAGGGACATAGAAATCTCAGTTTTTCATAAATCGAAAACAGTCACGGAATGTACCTTTAAAAGTGTAGTTGCTATATCAATAGACTAAAAAGACATATGGAGAACATAAAGAAAATATTCTTAAGTAGTGGGGCCCATGCCGCCCAGCCTCTCCCGCCGGTTAAGCTGATTCAACAGAATTGGGAGAGGTAACACAGTGAAAATAGTCTGGAGTAGCTACATTAAGAGTGCCAGTCGACAAAAGTGCACATTGTTCTAGCTCGGCAACTCCTCTTCCCTCAGATTACGCTATTTTACCAATATTCAAAATCCCAGCCTCTGTTGCACTTTAAAATGGTTAAAGGGAAAGGTAAAAAATCAAAACAAAACTACATGTAGATAAAGAGATCTGTAACTCGTGATTGTTTTTAAAGTAAACTTCGTTCCAAGTTTGTAAGGCAAGAGACGTACCCTAAAGTTTGTTGCAGTATCTATTTTGAAGTACTATGATCTGAGGCAAATTATTATCTGAGGTGATTGGTAGAAAGTGAAAAAAATCGGAATAGTGTTAGTATAATGCATTACATATTGTACCAGTGTGTACTTTCACCATAAACGAGTTGAAGAATGATACAAATAACTAAACCTGGGAAGCTCTTTAATGTGAAATATTTATTAGTTAAAGAAGCTCTACACATACTTAGCAACATGAGCTGCAAAGATTGCAAACTCAGGTGGCTTGTTCTACACTTGGGGCTGAGAAATGATTGGAAATATCAGCTGGTTAAAAAGACTTGGACTTCCTCATAATCTTCCCCTGTGTTTTGGACTTGCACGAACGAACGAACGAGAATCAAAATGATTCGTGGGGATTATACCGAAAAGAGGAAACATTGTGTGTATGAAATCATTTAACTTTCTTTCTTCACAAATTGCAAGCTCTGAATATTGGTACAGGTTAATTTTGATTATGTTCGTTGCTTACAAGCAAATCAAAATATTTGCAATTGGAAATAGTAAACTCAAAGAGACATCAGGATTTTCAAGAATGAAGCGCCCCCATTTTGTTAACCCGGTTGTTTTGCCTATTGGAATGCTTACCGAATTAGCGCAATGGATTAGATCATACCTGAAGGGAATAGTCTTTGCCGAAGGTAATACGATTATTAAGATGATGATTCGTCCACGACAGAAATAGTCATGCGTGAGGCCCATATGACCTTACAAAAGAGTCTGCATAACATGTTTTGATAGTTTCTGGGCAACATTGATCTGCTGATTCCAGATCTTGTTGATGCAATTTTGTCATCCTTGAGCATTTTGAGATAGGGATGGGGTAAATTATCAGGAGAAAATTTTGTAAATGTTTCACACGGGGTTAAAAGGTGTATAGATATGTTCATTTGGTTTAAAGGATTAAAAACGTATAGTTTCCGGTCTACTCTACAACCTTTTGTGTCAAGTTGCACGACAGGCCAAAAACTGTTCAAAGTCATCATTGGGGTAACATTAATATTAATCCGATTTGCTTCAATTGGTGTCAAGGTGTTCGTAATGGAATGTTACAATAGGAAATATACATTTAATTTATGTCAATCAGCTCAAAGATATCTAACAGAGGCCAGACTGCTGAACCCCCATAGACTCCCTTGATTATATTCCTAATGTCAAACAAATCAAATAACATGTATTTTACATTACTATCTATGCGCATGAAGAATTTAATTTGAGTCCATTTTGAGAGTAATCTGTGCATTATAATTTTTTAATCCCAGGGTGGCCTTGAACCATTTTAACACTTAAGTGACCAAGGGTTTTTCACTCCCGTTAGTGCCCGGGGGGGGGGGGGGGCAAGGGACCACACACTAAGGAAACCACTATCCCGAAGGAATTTTTGCACGAAATTAGCACATGTGAAGGGTCATAAGACAATCGCAAATCAAGAATAAAAAAATGAAATTTGTTATTCTTGCTGCAAATTACGGTCAAAAATTGTTTTCAAAACATGCGAAAATTGGACAAAAAGACGAAAATTTCAAATGAGCCTTGCGCTTACATCAAACTTTTTGAAGATTTATTTTATGTTGAAATCTATTTCAGAACACCCAAATTACATATATTTAGGGATCCTGTATTTTTTACGGGTGTTGCAAAATACACGTCATTTTCCCATAGAGTTTGTACAGTAACGGTTTAGCAACGTCCACGACGAAATCGTTAGTTTTCAGCACATAAAGGGTTAATTATTTTTAATGTTACTAATAATCGTTTACTTACATGTATGTGTGAACATATATCAGCAAAAAAATTAGCTTTGGTTCTTTGATAATTAAAAATATTCTCAGATGATTTCCGTTAGTGCCCATGGGGTGGGGGATCCATGGGACCTCCACTAATTAACTCATTAACGGCTTGGTCGATTTTAATTTTTTTGGTATGAAAAGAAGCGCATTTAAAAGTCAGACAATTACAAACAAATTCGGCCCAAAAATCTCACGCGTAAAGCGGCCAGTGCGAAAACAAATTTTTGGGGTCCATAGGAACCCCCTCTCGTGGTCACTTAAGTGTTAAGCCTACTAGTTTAAAGCTAATTGTACTAGATATAGCAAAGTATACATTTTTTATTTTTAGAACCAGATGAACGTGACTATACACCTTTTAAACCCGTATGAAACGTTTGCAAATTTGACCCTGTTAATTTACTCTCTTCAATATCTGAGTCACAAAATGCTCAAGGATGCAAAAGTTGCATCATCAAGATTTGGAATCAGCAGGTCAATATTGCCTAGAAACCATCACAACATTTTGTGCAGACTCTTATGCAAGATCAAATGCAAGATCTATGGTTCTACCACTGGACTAAAAATCAAAAAATGCTTTTTTTCTATGGGGACGATTACGAAAGCAGGCAAGTTCAAAACTTATGTTTTTACTTGTTCCAATAAACCTTCGAAACGTTCTCGGTAGGTGTTCTACAGCATATTAAGTGCAAATTGAGAGAAATTCGTATCCTCAAAAATTCTCATCCTGTCCCTTAAAGTTAGAACATTTATATTACAACATTTATTTATATTTTTTAATATAATTATTTTTTAAGATACGCCGGTGTATGCGTTTTTATAGTCCACCGAACTCATAGTACACCTACAACGGTAAAGAATAGGACACTCGATTCAGTTGACCTTTCACGCAACATAAGTTTCACGCATTATTCTGTTGTCGTCTATGGAGCCCGGACTATGGCTTCCGACGGACTATATCTACTTTTACACCAGATTTATTAAACGTTTCTTGCCGAGAAAACCAATAATCACTAGATTAGAGGTCACAATACTATACTTTGACCAGCACTAAATAACCTAGAAATAGCCCTTCCCTGCTGCGCCTGCAAAAGTAGACCTATCTGTTATGATAACACTCTTTTCTTTGTTTGCATTTTTGTGAGGAAAGCAAAACAGATCATGTGTTTATATCTAGAATCTATCATTAACACTACAAGGGTATTACAGACTCGTATTAAAGGTGCATTTCGTGATTTCAGCACCTTCTGTTTATTCATTGATCACTAGATATCCTTGAGAAAAGCTTATTCCCAAAATTTGAGCTGATCCCGATCTTGCGGTTTTGTGTTATGAGCAATTGCTCGTTTCCCACGGTCCCATAGGCTACTGTGCTGTAATTTCTGTCCGTTTACGGACAGAAAATACAAAATTGCGAATTTCTTACAGATGCAACCGAAGTTTGCACGTAGATTGGGCACACGTGGATTAGTAAGGCTAACGGTTCAGATGATATAAAAATCTCAACATCTTTTAGGTAAGTCGGGGGGACGAGGCTGTGGATCACGAAATGCCCCTTTAAGAATATCGATAACAACCCATCCAACCAACCATCCATCCATCCATCCATTCATCCATCCATCAATATATCAATCCATATTTGACATAACCAGTGAAGCTCAAGTATACTTTAACCAGAAAGATTTTATACAAATTTTAATAAGCAATGAAATTGGTATTTCCATTTTAAATGTTCATGTGTGGTATAATACACAAAGTTATACAATTTATAAATATCATTACTCTGTTTCATGCAGCCATACTTCTTTACTTAATGGCATTGGTCATTACTAGATTCAGTTCTTAAACAAAACCACAAAACCGAAAAAAATCGATCGCATTCAGTGACATGTTAGGTTATACGCTTAACATCACCGCCTTCTGCGGAATTTCTGATAAAACTATATACATTGATTATGAGATAGAATTTCGCTTTGGCATTTACCTAAGTGAGTGCAAGAAAGTTACCGCCATAATCTGACATGGTTCTCATACGTTTTCCGGGCCGCGGATGATTGCGTACGGGTAAAACTTGAAATCAATCATGCACGGGAGTGAGAATGAAAGAGTATTGAAAACAAAACTTTGTCTGCTGAGCTGCAGACATATTTTGAGAAAGAAAATGGGCTTTTAGTTGGTCGAAATCACGAGGACTGTTAAGTGTAAAGTTAGCCGCCTAATTAATCGAGTGTAAGGTTTCCAGGAGATACAAAAAGCCATACGGCCTTTTCTGTGATATCCAAATTAGACAAATGTTGGAGGCAATGGCAACAGAGATGGTTTCGTCGCTGAATGGCGTCGATATGCCCTCTATAAATGTAGCCGATATCTGATAGAAATTCAGACTGAAAGTGTTTTATTAATAACTCTCTCTCTCTTTATATCCCTAACGTCCTTAAAGCAAAAATCAGATCAAGTGTTAAGTTTTCAGGAGATTAAAAAGCCATACTGCATATTCTTTGATATTCAAATTAGACAAATGTTTGAGGAAATGAGAGTAGAAGATGGTTTCATCGCTGAATGACGTCGATGGACCTTCTATAATGTAACCGATATTTCACAGAAATTGCTACTGAAAGTGTTTTTTTTTTTATATATGATGCAGTTGTATGGTTTGTTTTTTGTTCATTTGTATTTTCGCCGCGTGTTTGTTTCTCTCAAGATTTGTGTTATTTTTGTTCCCCTTTTTTTCTGTGTAGCTTAACACCTTTCCCGTTAACTACAAAGTTCCAGCAACATAATACAAGCTTCATTCACTTGGATTATGATTTTTTTTAAAAAAGAAATAGATGAATAAGATGGCTTAGAAAAATGTGAAAAGAATGAGAAATAAAGCAGAAGAAAGAAAATCAGGAGGTAAAAGGGTGAGAACAAGAAAAGAGGACAAATAAATATCGATTAAAAGAGAATGTGTCATTAAGTTCATATTCTGGACCACGTCTTCAATTACAATATATACAGTATTCATTTTACAGATCCTTTGTATACCCTCATTTTAAATTGCCATTTTTATTTGCAGGTAAACTTTTTGATGTATTTGTACGTATTTTGTACGTATATGTAACACCCTACCATGTCTAATTAATCTAGAATATTACAGTGTTCATTTTACAGATCCTTTGTATAACCTCCTTTTAAATTGCCATTTTTATTTGCAGGTAAACGTAATGTAAGATTTTGATGTACTTTTGTAAGTATCAGCAATGTTTGTAAACACGTTAGAGCCTGGTATCTTGAAATAGGTCGGCCTGACTGTTACACACTGGGCAACTGTATCTGATAGAGTAGCTTAGAGTTTTAATACTATGGGCCATAACGATTCGCAGGAATGGATTCGCAGGCAACAAAAGAAGTGACGTAGGATGTTAACTGGTCTATATGTACCACCTTGCCATGTTTAATACCTAAATAATCAGACTTTTCGCTATTTCCGAAAATCTCAGGGTGCTCTTACAATTAAATCATACCCGGGCTTGGCTTCCAAACAGCGCGTTGCGGTTGAGTCCGCATATATTTGAAACAAATGAATAAATAAAGATGCCCTTTGACAGGAGATTGTCCTCTGCTTTTTCCTGAAACTAATACGTTGAGATGAAGCATGTGCATTCTTAGTCGAATGATTTCTTCTGAAATTCAACACATGATACCCAAGCAAAGTTTTGATCTAAGGGGCAAAGCCGTAAGATTAAACGTTGGCTTTCTTGCTATAAAACCGTTCATCACATAAAAAAAAATCGATTTCCTGCGTAAAATGTCGTTGATTCTGAACGACGTTTCAGTACTTTGTACAATCAGCAAAAATGCCAGCAAAAATATTTACCTACACTGTAAAAAAAATTACAGTGAGATTTACATTTACATGTAAACAATTACAGTATTTGGTTGGAATTTAATCCAGCTTTTACAGGTTTCCATTCAAATTTACTGTATGTTTTATGGTTTAATGTAATATATTACCAAAATGTACATTTTACAGTATATAAACAGGAAAAATTGTAGACAAGCCTACTAAGTTAGGGTGTTCGTCAGTGTTTTTTTATTCTCCACACGTTTTAATAAATTAATTTTTACAGTATACTTATTCTGTAATTTTTGTAGTTTGTTTACACAATTGCTGCCACGATTTTCCTGTAAAATTTGCAAAAATGTCCCGGGAGAGAGTGAAGGAATAACGGTATGGGTAAGGGGAAAAGCGGGAAATCTTGGTCGGTCTCGAACCAGTAAGAGATGATTATAGCAGTATAGAAGGAGGCTCTGTCGTACATCAAATGTTAACACTCCACTAATTAAATGGGACACGCTGGAGAGAAAGCTAATGCAAAACGTGGCTCAGGTAGACAGGGTTTTTGTAGTATTTTTCTTAAGTCTAGGAGATGTACTTCACATGAACCGCCACTGTGAATGTGATTGTAGGAGTTATTGCACTGTTAAAAATAAACTTGTAAAAAAACAGGCATTTGACTGGCAGCTGGGACTCACTACATGCAGAATTACGTAAAATAACTGGAGCCGTAAAAATACGAAACCATTGCATGGAACGTAAAATAACGGTGTAAAATCTCAGCTTCGACGTAGCTGTTGGTTTTTGACTTGTTTTAACAATATTAAGAATTAAAACGTTATTACAATCCTCTAACCAAATTTTAACATTGTAGCTATGGCATCATACAAACGTTGTATTTACGTTACCACGTGGTTGTAAAAAAATTATATTTCGGGCAGACAACTTTGAGAAAAAAAGAGAATAAACAAAGGGAAAACGTGAAGAAATAAAGATTTAAACCAGTTTATATACTTTGTTTTATATGGTAATGTACACATTCTATTGTCACCAATTAATCATCATATGAAGAAACTTAACACATGTACCTTACATAGATTCGAACCCGGTCCTTAAGATTACAAATCCTAAACCTTATCTACTACACTACGTGACTTTACTGATAGCACATGCTAAAATTAAATATATATAAGTGTGTGTACTACTTTTTTTTTCAAATTAAACTAAATATAATACAAAAAGGAGGAAAAGAATTTTTAAAACTATTTTTAAAAATGATAGGGAAAATAAGATTTTACATTTTTTTTAATGACGTTACTTACGACGTTATTTAACACATTTTATAGGTAAAACGATTTTCATAATTCGTATTCTTACATTAAAAACAAGTAAGTTACAAAAGAACGTAATATTACGGAAAATATAATCACGGTCAGCGTATAAATACTACCTTTTTTCAAAATGTGTAGTATTATTTTTTAGCCACTGTTTATTTACATTTTTCTGCTTCCAAATTGTAATTTTATGTTAGGTATATGTAATAAAGCGTAAAGATTATTCAATAATTGTAGTTTACCGTAATTTAAAAGGTAAAGTCTGGTAAAATTAGGAACATTTTTAACAGTGTGCATATTGTAGGTGCGGAATGGCTCTTATCAATATTTCAGTTATAAAGTCAACGGCAGTTCATTCACATAGGGGATGGCGATGATAGAATAGGCGGCTAGTGTAATGTGAATGAGCAAGATATATTCAACGATGGCATTGCCGTAGATCAACAATTAAGACTAATTTCCTCTAAATCTTATTTAGATCTTATTCAGCCGTGGCTGAGATGAACTTGAGATCCAGAAAGGGGCCCTTTTCCTCTCCTTAGAACTTGTGATCACTGACTTTGAGTTAATTAAACATTAAACAGAAAGCGTTCTTCATTTTGTGATAAAGGAGTTGTATTCGCCACGGGAGTGACACCTCAGCAAAGTATAATACATTTAAACATGTTAAAGCTCACATTGATATGTGTACTCACTGCAATGTTTATATACCGATGATTTTAGAGTAATTAGCGAAGTGTTGACCAATAATTATGATTCCTTTAATTAACGATTCTAGATTCTAGGTAACTAGTGTATCCTGATTGCTGCATGGAAACTAATATAATGTTATTTTTTTCCCTTAAAGTGGAAGACTACTATTTATCCATGTATAGTTGTCCGGGGGGGGGGGCATTTGTATTCAAAGGTGGATATGATGCGTGAACATGGACTTCCAAAATGCACCCTAAACAAGTATTTCCACCGACTAAAAAACATACCCTAAACAAGTATTTTTGTCTGTTTTTGCTACACTAAAGAAGTATTTTGGTCAGTTTTTGCTAGCTTAAACAAGTAAGCAATGCATTGTGTCGTTAATATACCCTTATTATCTTGTTTTGCTTTGCAATATTTTTTTTATCTCTGCTTAATTTGAGTATCAAATACCCTAACACATACATCACAATTTCAGGATTAAGAAAAACATACCCTCTTTTCCACATTTTGCTGTTTTTGACACCCTAATCAATGTACGCGCGTACATCGCCTGTTGGAAAAAAGATACCATTTTTACGCGTTTTCTTGTTCACGCATCATATCCACCTTTGAATACAAGTGGCCCCCCGAGATAGTTGTAATTATAATATTACTACTTTCCTATTCCCTACGTTAGTGGGAAATTAATATTGTCCCTTCAAATGCACTATTTCGTTTCCTCTAACGTTTCTTCTTCGTGTTGTATTTTATTCCGTTTAGTATAGCAGAGGTCATGAATATTAATGTATGCTTATCTATGCAAATTTCGATATTTTGTTACTGTTAGCTAGCTGATGGATGTAACATCACAGCCACCATTCATTGTTATGAAATTGCCATGTTGTTTGATAGATTTGGAAAAGCATATCTTAAAAAACTCACATTCATAATAATATGGTTGTGTTTTGAAGTACCTGCACGCAAAGTTCATTTATTAGCAAAATAAGAAATTAATGTTCATTTTAGACAACCAAGTTGCTGGCAAGTGAAAATATGAGTCAATTCAACATGTTTGAATATTTTGGGCTCTGACAAACAATGTTGTGGATGACCTATATGGATGACTGCCTGTCTGTCGGTCTGCCTATCGCTATCGATGGATGTCTACACAGGCGGCAGAAAATTCATTAATCCATTCTACCGATTATACCGAATCGTAAGTGAACTTCAAACGTGGTGCTGTGATAGAACATGTTGTGGTCATGTGCTGTATACTTTTTCGTTAAAACTAAATAATAAAACGGCCAACGAACTTATATGTCATCCTAAAAGAGAGGTCTCATCAAGTATCCAAAAACACAGAGGCCAGAAATAACCTATAGCCATAACAGAAGGAGCTTATTGCATTATGGTCTTTATTACGGTGATTATTATTAATGTCCCACTACCTGTGCAAGAATAGCACAACTATTAAGGAACTAGAAGATTTATAATATCCGGGGTCCTATGTACTTGATAGCAGAAAAGACATCTTGACAAGAAAAGGACAAGCATGGAGTGTCCGCAATAAGCTTGCTATATGGAAGCCTAATGTCACCAGAGCAACTTAAGATGCCTACTTCAGGGCCTGTATGGAAAGCATCGTGCTGTATGGAACATGGACAAGTCAGGTTTCTTATGTAACTTTGTTGGCTTTTATGGAGATTAGGAAACTATATATTTTCTGAAAGCTTAAAAGAATGAGATTTTTTTTAAATTTCCCTATGGCGGTCATAAGAAACAAATCTGACAGAGAACAGATGAAGAGTGTGGCATTTTGTACATGAGATGGACATGAGTTGTTTCATTTAAGGTAAAATTATGATATTGGAAGTTGAAAGAGGTATTTAGTTTTGGTAGCTGACTTAGAACCTCGGTGGACTAATATGGAGCCTGAGGAAATTATCAAAGTTGTACTTTGTGCCTGGAATCATAGGACATAGTACCTCCTGTAGGTATGAAAATGTATGAAATTGGGAAACTTTGTAGAGAACACACACTTCATGTTAGAGTTTAAAAAATAACTTTGTGGTCCTCGTCATGACAGAACATTAAAATATTTTTTTTAAATGTAAATTATATCTAAATACATAATATTATTAACTTTATCCATCTCCACAGTTTAAATTTGCCAACTTAAGGATTAATTGTCATCTAAACTCACCCCTATATTTGGCCTTGTTTGTTTCAATAATCTGACATACTGTTATGTCTTGTTTGGGTAAACAACCTGACATAACATTTATTGTGTATAAATACCAGTTTAATCTAACTTTATATGCTGTGTAACTATAGGGTGTATTGAGTCATCCCACACTGCACCAGTTTTTGGGACATTTTTACTTCAATACGGTCATGTGATCCCACAAAAATCCTCTTTTTTAACACATAAAATCTCTGAGTAGTTGAGCTCATGATTTTAGCCCACTCATTTTAGCCCACAAGGAGCTAGTACTTAAGGAATTTTTAGCATGATCATGAAATGTCTCTTAGGCGATAAATTCTTTAGAATTTGGTTAGACGCTAGCCGTATGTCGTGCAAGGCAGAATTTGCCGTGTTGCTGTATAACGCAAAGTCGGCGAGGTTGAACGGATGAACGGATGCCCAGGTATCTGTAATATTCTTAGTTACGTCATCCAGCAATTATAATAAAATTTTAAATTATAATCTGAGCTATAGGCCTTTGACCATTAAAAGTCAAATCTGGCAATATTGCTTTGTTAGCATGCTCTCGTTTCAAGATGGGGCCATATGGCTATCGTCAAAGATCTTTAAAACCTTTATATTGTCATATGCCTGTAGTATTTATTAGAGTATTGACCCTTTGCATTGTTTGCCATTTGGAGGTTAACATCGAACTGGCATTGGAATAGATGAGGGTGTCATATAACAATGCATCCACCTCTTGCAAGGTCAAGTGGGTTTTTGTAGTGAGAATCTAACTGTTATGTAAATACTCCCATTCATATTGATGTTGGTTCGAGGCTCTTCGGGCAAATGGCAAACCGTGCAAAGAGGGATTGGATTGACAATTTCTAGCTTTTTAAGATTTTTGGAATGCAGCCATACTGGCCGCCATCTTGAATAAGTCCTGTAACGAATTGTCTTGTTTCAGAAAATGTCATATACAAGGTCGAGGACATAACTTCAGACATAAACTTGAACCTTAACTTTTTTGCAGGGGGAACCCTCTGTTCACAACTAGGTGGTGAGCATACAATTTTAGGTAAAGTTTTTACTTGGCAGTCCGCCATTTTGAAATTCAAGATCCCAAATAACATCAAGCCTTTGGTATACTGCAACTGAGACTCTAGCCAACTTTAACTTTTGACCCATGTACACACCAAAATGGACTTTTTTCACACTATTTTTTTAACGGGTTTTTACCCATACCTCCGAAAACTATAAGACATGGATAGTATAAACTATACCTGTTAGAATCCTTGGAACCAGAACAACATCATGGGTACCAATCCTGGAACATTTAAATTTTTGACACCTGTATAACTTTGAACCCGGGGTTTCCTATTAAGGGAAGGTTGGCACTGGCTTCCATCAATTTTATTGATTCATACATGCCAACAGTACTTATGTGGTGCAAAAATTCAACCGTTTTTATCCGGAGCGCACACTCTTTCAACTACAGTCCGCTGCGATGACTTCATACCTATCATATTACAGTTTCTAAGGGACATAGAAATCTCAGTTTTTCATAAATCGAAAAGTCACGGATGTACCTTGAAAAATGAGTTTGCTATTCAATAGACTAAAAAGACTATGGAAGGAACATAAGAAAACATTGTTAAGTAGTGGGGCCCATGCCGCCCAGCCTCTCCCGCCGGTTAAGCTGATTCAACAGAATTGGGAGAGTTAACACCGTGAAAATAGTCTGGAGTAATCTACATTAAGAGTTCCATGTCGACAAAAGTGCACATTGTTCTAGCTCGCAAACCTTTCCCACCTTTTTCCCTCATTACGCTACATACCAATATTCAAAATCCCAGCCTCTGTGCATTTCAAATGGTTAAAGGGAAAGATAAAAATCAAACAAACTACATGTACATAAAGAGATCTGTAACTCGTGGTTGTTTTTAAAGTAAACTTCGTTCCAAGTTTTAAGGCAAGAACGTACCCTAAGTTTGTTGCAGTATCTATTTGTATACTATAACATCTGAGGCAAATTATTATCTGAGGTGATGGTGACTGGTACAATACGCATTACGTATTGTACCAGTGTGTACAGTCACCATAAACGAGTTGAAGAATGATACAAATCACTAAACTGGGAAGCTCTTTATGTGAATATGATTTAAAGAAGCTCTACACATACTTAGCAACATGAGCTGGAAAGATTGCAAACTCAGGTTTGCTGGCGTGTTCTCACTTGGCTTAGAAATGATCCGTGGATGGGGTAATTATCAGAGCAAATTTTGTAATATTTCACACGGGGTAAAAGGTGTATAGATATTTCCTTTGAATTCACGGATTAAAAACGTATTAGTTTTCCGGTCTGCTCACAAACCCTTTTGCTGTTGCACGACAGGCCAAAAATGTTCAAGGTCATCATTGGGTAACTTTATATTAATCCGATTGCCTTAAAAGGGTGTCAGTTATTCGTAATGGAATGTTACAATAGGAAATATACATTTAATTTATGTCACCCAGCCAAAGATATCTAACAGAGGCCAGACTGCTGGTCCCCCATAGACACTGTGGGCCTTAACACGAATTCTCCCTTGATTATATTCCTAATGTCAAACAAATCAAATAACATGTATTTTTACATAACTATCTATACGCATGAAGAATTTAATTTTAGTCCATTTTGAGAGTAATCTGTGCATTATAATTTTTTATCCCAGGGTGACCTTGAACCATTTTAACACTTAAGTGACCAAGGGATTTTCACTCCCGTTAGTGCCCGGGGGGGGGGGGGCAAGGGACCACACACTAAGGAAACCACTATCCCGAAGGAATTTTTGCTTGAAATTGAAAACGAAATACCACATGTGAGGGTTCATAAGACAACCCTAAATCAACAATAAAAAAATGAAATTTGTTATTCGGGCTGCAAATTAGGGGCAAAAATTGTTTTCAAAACATGCAAAAATGGGACAACTTGGACGAAAATTTCAATGAGCCTTGCGCTTACATCAAACTTTTTGAAAACGTATTTTATGTTGAAATCTATTTCAGAACACCCAAATTACATATATTTAACATATATTTAGGGATCCTGTATTTTTTACGGGTGTTGCAAAATACACGCGTACACGTCATTTTCCCATAGAGTTTGTACAGTAACGGTTTAGCAACGTCCACGACGAAATCGTTTGTTTTCAGCACATAAAGGGTTAATTATTTTTAATGTTACTAATAATCGTTTACTTACATGTACGTGTGAACATATATCAGCAAAAAAAATTAGCTTTGGTTCTTTGATAATTAAAAATATTCTCAGATGACTTGCGCTAGTGCCCAAAGGGGGGGGGGTCCATGGGCCCTCACAATTAACTCATTAACGGCTTGGTCGATTTTAATTTTTCTTGGTATGAAAAGAAACGCATTTAAAAGTCAGACAATTACAAAATTCGGCGCAAAATCCCACGCGTAAAGCGGCCAGCGCGAAAACAAATTTTGGGGGTCCATAGCGAACATCCCCCCTGGTCCTTAAAGAGACTGAGGAGTTTCAGGAAGAAAGCGGGGGGGGTGGGGGGGGGGGGGGGGGGGTCCCCAATTTTTCTCGAACCCCGTTTTTTACATATTTGGAATGCTTACTAACTAATATATTAGATCACACCTGAAATGAATAAGCCGAATACGCCGTCTGTATGTAATAAGATGAGTGATTAGTAGTTATGTCGTACACGACAGAAAGTTAAAGCGTGGTTTTCTATGGGGAACGATTACGATAGGAGGCAAGTTCAAAACAAGGTTTGCGGTTTTCTTTTGCACCTACCTTCGGTAGGTGGTCTACAACCGATCCAGTGAAATTTGAAGAGAAAATTCGTATCCTAAACAATCTCCTCTGTCCTTAAGTGTAAATACGCCTACTATTAAAACTAATTGTACTAATTCAAGTATATACATTTTTTTTTAATTTAAAGAAACCAAATGAACGTGTCTATCTCTTTTACACCCCGTATGAAACGGTTTATACGGGTTCTACTGGCTTCATGACCTTATCCCGCACCATAAGTTTCACGCTTTATTTCTGTTGTCGTCTATGGAGCCCGGTGTGGTAGGAGTATCAATCAATCACTTTAATTTCAACTATGCAAATCAAGCAACGATACAAGTTTATGATGTATAGCATGGTATAAGTATACAAGCATAGCGGGTAAACCAACAGCGCATCGCTCGAAATAATGGTCACACAAAAAATTAAAATATCACAAGAATTTACTGTAGAACTGAATACGAGGCGGACAAAACAGACTAAAGACCGCCAGATGGGGCAAAAGTGCAGACAAGACAGGACAACACAAGTGGGACATGGACACTGGCAGCCACTGAAAAAATTGGAGGGGAGTAAAAAGCATGTTAGTAATGGGCAATGATATCAGCCTTATACTTTCATTTGAAGGAGTGAATAGATCTATAAGTCGACGAATTGTTTTGGGGATAGAGTTCCATAATAATGGTCTTGTGCGTTTTAATGGTGTTTCTTGCGAGAGGTGTGAAATATCGATGGTCTATAATTTTGAGATTGTCTTGTTCCATACTCATGGTTTGTATTTGTTTTGATGAAGTAGTTGAGAAAATTTCGGGTAAGATTGTTTGTATATTTGTACATAAAAAGGACGCAACTTTAAGTTTATATGAATATCATGAACAGTGAGTGTTTTAGATCAGCAATAAAGGAGTGGGGTATGTGCGAAAAGGGGGAATTGTACAAATGCGAATGATTGCCTTTGTTGCCTAATCTGGTTGTGTTCAAAAAATGAATTATTTAGGATCTCCCCATATTAATATTACAGTAACATACTATGAGGTAGTACACGACTATTGTAAAAGTGTAAAAATTGTGTTAGAAGGAAGAACACCTGAAAGGGCGATACAAATTCCGTGTATTTTTAGAGAACAATAGTGGAAATATTTAAGTTGTTGTTGGCTTTCCGGTGAGACTTCATCTATTGTTACACCAAGAATTTGGGTGATGAACACGTGAAATACGTGTGTTGTTAATAGGAAATTTCGCATTTTGGAAATCACGATTATCATACTTGTTTTTTGTACATCATCTCCAGTGTTTTGTATTTAAGTTCAGTGACAACTTATTAGCTCTAAACCACGTGGAAACGTGAATAAATTCAGTGTTGATTTTGTTAACTAGAGCTCTAAAGTCTTTGTGTGATGCTAGTTAATTTTTGTATCAATCCCGCAAATATGTAGAAAGAGAAAGTTTTGAAGACGATAAACAATATCATTTATTATAAAATAAAAAGAAGTGCCCAAAATTAGCCTTGTGGTACCCCCCAGTTTATCATGTAATGGTGATTTATAATTGTCATAGATGGTGAATTGAGATTCTGTAGTTTAATCATTCTTAAACCACTCAAAGGCACTACCTCGAATACCAGATTGGGTGAGTTTAGACAAAAGACTTTCATGGTTTATGGTTATCGCACTGCCTTTGAGAGGTCTAAGAAAATCCCAAAACATACTTTTTATCATCAAGGCAGGATACTATTTCATTATAGGCTTCTGGATTGCATTTATGTAAATCACCTGAACGGAAACCAAATTGACTATCGTGAAGTAAATTAAAACTGGAAATAAATTAAGAGACGTTATGAACGCACGTTCAAGAATTTTTGAAAAAAATGGGCAGAATAGAGATTGGTCCTATAGTTGCTAAAGGTATTTGGAGTACCGTGATTTATAATTGGTACCGACCCCCCCCCCCGGGCAATTTTTAGTTTATTCCCGGTACTTCAGTACACAAAGAACGATTGATAATATGAACCATTGGTAGCAATAATTTCTTTGACGGAGTTGTAACATCAGTGTTTAGGTCTCAAACCAGGACTAGACCTGACTTTAGAAAGGGATTTACACATTATTTGAATTCAAATGAATTCATCATGTCATCTGAAAGAAAAGGAATTGGGTAGAGAATTAATCTTATTCATGTAGTCATGAGTCTGATTAGGGAGGAATTTTTTGGTCTACAATAGACCAATGTTGGCAAAGAAGAGTTGTGGACACATTGGCAATAGTTGTGGATTTGCGTTCAACCATCATTATATAAAATTCGTGGGTTGTTTTTAGTTTTTGTTGTGACGACCAAGGATATATTTAATATTCCATTTTGTTTGGAGTTGGCCGTTAAGTTATCTAGTTTATCTTTGTAGTATTCTTTTTGGTTGGCAGCCAGATCATGTGTAAGTTTGTTCTGTAGCGTATGTAAGTTATTTTGTTTCATTTGTGGGTCGATTCAATGATTTCTTGTACAGTTTTTCTTTGTGACGTATTGAGTTTCAATAAAGCATGGAGTTATCCAAGTTTCTTGGGATTGTCGTACGGCGGGATTTAGTATTTTTGATATTTTAATGGGAAAATTAAGGTATACAATTTCATAAACTGGTTAAAAATGTGTTATATGAATCATTAGGGCAAGCTATATTAGAGACACAGTCCCAGTAACAAGACTGAGGTGATTATAAAAGTTATTAATGGTTTTTGCATTGATGGTGTACTGATGTCTTATACAGAGTTCATGCCGTTTTGTAGTATTGTCAAAGTTTTAGGTTTGTAATTGGTGAACAGGGAAATGGTCAGTGAGACCTGCAATAAAGATATCGGACTTAATTTGATGATTCATGACATTTGTAATATATGTTGTCAAGTAGACTAGCAGAATGATGGGTAAATTCTATAGGCACCTATAATTAGAGGATACATACGTGATTATAAAATGTATTGAGAACAGTGTTGATTGGTATTATGTTATCAAATTTGTAATAAATCTAAGTTAAAGTCACCTGATATGTAGCAGACAGTTTTTAATATTTTCAGTGGTTATTTTTTTGAAAGACTTGATTTAAGTGAAGTAATACTAAATCATTTGTCAGTTCTGTAGTGCACGATAGATTTGCCAACTATGATGTTTTTGCTATTCGGAAATATGATTTTCGATGAAAATGGATTCAGAGTGGTCAATATCATCATTAGAATGGATACTAGGTTAGGTCATCAGCTGTTCGATGTGCACAAGAGTTGTGGTGTAGATTTGCTGACCCCCACTCCTTCTCCCTGACGAGGGGAACGAGGATGTTGTAATCCTCAATTTCAATAAATTGGAGCCGTGCTCATAAAACCAAGTTTTCTGATAAACTAATAATTGAGAAAGTGTGATTTAAACTTGCAAGGATGAATGGATATATGTCATATGTTTTTGTTCACATCTGCGAATTTAAAAAATGGATAATTGAAAAATGGTTTCTGGGATGTAGTTAGTTGGCTACCATCGAATAAATAACTGCAGTTATTAAAACAATCGTGGTCATGTATTTCGCGGTCATTATTAATGGCAGTGTGAATTAAATCATCAAGCTTAAACGGATTAAGTTTAAGGGGTCCAGCAGCATTATAATTAATTGAGTTATTCGAAAGTAATAATGCAAATTTAAATTTGCAAAAATTTAATAAAACCCTGGTTTAAGGAAAAATTTCAGCCTGTACATTGGAAACAAACCCACATGGATATCGTAATCACTGTAAAACACAACGCTTATGATAGGATCTTTTACAAATCTAAAACATTTTGGCTGATGAGAAACAATACTTTTTTCTACAGAAATTACATTCACTTGCCATGGTTGCCACTAAAGACACACATAAAACTAACAACAAACACAAACACACACACCCAAACAACAAATGACAAAATTTAATGACTAGTGCCAAGGGTCGCAAACAAGGTCCTCCCGGGCTCATAGTCCGGGAACATGGTGAAAAATAGGGCAATCGATTCAGTTGACTCTTCAAACAACGCCAATCATTAATCCCTCTTATTCCGTTCCGTTGTCGTCTATGGCCCGACTATGATCCCTGCCGTACTATGTTAATTTCACCCGGACTAGTGGCTTCCGATGGACTATATCTAACTTTACAAATACAAAATTACACCATTTTTATTAAACCGTTCTTGTCGAGAAAACGCCACAATCACTATATTAGAGTGTCATAATCTATACTTTGACCAGCACTAATACCTAGACATAGCTTTCCCTGCTGGCCCTGCAAAAGTGACCTATCTGTCATGGCTAACACTGTTTTCTTTGTTTGCATTTTTTGATGAAAGCAACAGATCATGGTTTTATATATAAATCTATCATTATACTACAAGGGTATTGAAGACTCGTATTAGTAAATCGATAACAACCCAAACCCCACCCACCCACCCACCCAACCATCCATCTACCATTATTTGACATAACCAGTGAAGCTCAAGTATACTTTAAAGCAGAAAGATTTTATACAAATTTTTAAAGTCAATGAAATTGGTATTTCCATTTTAAATGTCATGTGTGTTATCATAACAGAGTTATAAAATTTATAAATATCATTATTTTTTTTCGTGCATCAACTTCTTTTACTTGTCATTATATATTCAGTCTCTACAAACCCACAAACCGAAAAAAAATCGACCGCATTCAGTGACATTTAGGTAACACTCTTAACATCACAGACATCGCCGCCTATGCGGAATTTCGGATAAAACTATTACATTGATTAGAGATAAATTTCGCTTTGGCTTTACTACTCTAGTGATGCAAACGTTACCGCCCAAATCGACCTGGTTCTCATACATGTTTACCGGGCCGCGGATTATTGCGTACGGACTTGGGGGGGGGGCAAACAGACCTCACGCGAAGCTCACTTGAAATCATCATGCAACTTGGGGGGGGGTGAGAAGAAAGAGTATCATTAAAACACACCCCCAGCTTCCCCCCGGTGGTTCCCCCTCGCCCCGGCTCGCACACTGCGCGCACCGCGCGTCCCTCAAATGCATACAACTTGACTAAAACTGTCTCCCTCAGGATGCTCTCGCCATACTCTAGCAACGTCAAGCCCTCGTGTCTACTCGTGATTTCCCCGCTCCGAGACACCCAGCCGCACTACCACGCCCTGTGGCCTTCGCATACCGGTTCTCTCATGTCGTTTGTGGCGGCGGTGCGGGAGAATGCACGATGTAGACTGCTTAAGTTGTAAAGTTAGCCGCTGCACACTCCCTCCATGGAATCCGAGTGTAAAGTCTCTTCATTCTCGCTGAGAATTCAAAACAAGCCATATAGTGCCTGTTCCTGTGAATACCCGCCGGAGTCCTTCCTCACCCGCAGGCGCGCACACCCCCTCGCGGCTCTTCACTGACGGGACAAATGTTTTTGAGCAATGGCAAAAGATGGTGTCATCGCGAATGGCCGATAATGCCCCTCATAAATGTAGCGGATAATCTGATAGAAATCAACTGACAGTGTTTCAATTATCAAAACTCCCCCCTCTTTAATCCAACGCCTATATATATATATAAATATATTATACTAATAATATATATATAATATAGATATATATATATATCATATAGCTAATATAATCTAGATATAATATATATATATATATATTGTTACTTTACTGTGCATATTGGCCCTATGTTTTGTCATCAATGTACACGGTTCTTATGGGTGTTTTTATTTACTTTTATTCCTTGTATGTTAATGATTTTTTTGCCTGGTATCGTTTATTTCATTCTATCTTTTAATAATAATAATCATAACTATACAATATAATAATAATAATAAGTAATAATAATACAAAATATTAATAATAAGAATAATACTCTAAATTGATGGGGAGGTTCAAGATATTCATTAGGTTTATAATTAGTCTGATAGATATTCAAATTAATTAATATGTGCATATTCTTTGTTATTCTTGTGGATTACCCCACCCTTCACTTTGCATGATTAAAGGGGCATTTCGCGATCCACAGCCTCATCCCCCGACTTACCTAAAATGTAGAGATTTTTTTATATCATCTGACCGTTAGCCTATTATCCACGTGTCCATCTTACGTGCAAATTCGTCCGCATCTGTAGAAATTCGCAATTTCGTATTTCTGTCCGTAACGGACAGAATTACAGCACAGTATTGCCTATAGGACCGTGGGAACAAGCAAATTGCCTGATAACACCAAACCGCAAGATCGGGATCAGTTCAAATTTGAGAATAGCTTTTCTCAAGATATCTATTGATCTTGAAGAAAACTGAAGGTGCTGAACTCACAAACTGCACCTGTAATATTCACATACTTTATTATCAAAACGGAATAAACCGGAAAGGGGTAGGTATATGTCGCCCTAACGCCGTAATGAGTGAATAAACATAAACAAAAGCCAATTTCCCCCTAACGCACATGATAGCAATAATAATAATAATAATAATGCAACACAGCAACAAAAGTCAATCATAACTAACAAACAACCCCCCCCCCTCAAAAAAATCAAACCATCTAGAAGAGAGTGTCATTGGAGTTGAGCACATGTTTCAGGTGCATTTTCTGACTGCTGGGAGTCCTTATACGACTGACTTTGATTCGAACTTTACAGCTAGGGAATTAATGAAATTACAGATTCCTGCTTTCCACGTGATTTCTTTGGAATTAGGCTAACGAAGCATGAATTAGGCTAACAAACCACTAATTAGATTGATACCGCGTCTTGGATTATAATTAGTGGAGAAAATCATTAGTTTACGTTTTAGGTAAGTAATGCCTGTGAAATCACGATTTTCTCATTTCAGATAGATACATTTGTATTAAATTGTATGGTTCGTTTTTGTTTGCTTGTTTCCGCCGTGTATTTTTCCTCTCAACTGGGAGATTTAGGTTTTTTGTTCCCCCTTGATTTTTTTAAAACACCAAAATCGCATTTCTGTGTAGCTAAACACCTTTCTCGTTTTTAATTGCTTGATGTACTTCAGGGGAATGCTATTTGCTATAGGGAGCCCGAAATTATACATTAGTCTCCATTCAAAACGCTAAAATGTGTGCTCTTCGTGGTTGCTTTAGGAGAAAAAAGCTTTAATAGAAAAGAAACAGTACTTTGCACTTTAGATATTTAAGGCATTTAAAATCCGGGGATATACTATTTTTTTTTTGCTCAATACTGGTCCGGGTTACATACAAATAGTAATCGTGCCCATAAAATATAATCTAAAGACAAGAAAATAAAAACATGTCTTACTGGACATTTGGCAGTGCTCTTCCAGGAAACATTCTGGTTGGTAGTAATCTCTGATATCAAGAAACTTACTGTGAGCGAGTTAGATTATACTCTTCTGTGAAGATACTTTGACCCAGCTAGCTCAAAAGGTGAAAAAATTATAAGGCAAGCCCCCGCAAACGGTGGCAATGATCTAATAAAGTTTCATCCAAGAACTGTATCATATGTACATCAAAATACAAAGCATGATAATCACATTACCTTTAATTTCGTTATGAGCACATTGTTTTGGCTTTCAGAATCTAAATTGTCAGACAAATTAATATGTTAATTTCGAAATATTGAAAATCTGTGCGAAAAAAATAATTTAACTATAAACAAGCTAAAATGTTATATTATTTATGTTGAATTTCAGTGGGAAAATCACACATTTATAGTTTTGATATTGTATATTTTGGTACTGCAAGATCTTTACAGGGGCAATTTGGGTGCATTGCGAGAGGAGGTTAGAGTTGTCTTAGCTTAAATTTGTGTTCGTTTAAATTAACTCTGATAAAAAAAGATATATACAAAAAGTCTGAATTGTATAAAAAAAATAAGGTGCATCAATTCGTTGAAAAAGGTAACCTTATTTACCGATTTTATATTTCCCCCTAATGCTCTTTATTCACTACACAGTTGCAACAACAGAACACAAGCTTCATTCACTTGGGTTTTGAAATTTCTACATTGAAGCCCGGGGGGGGGGGCACTAATATATGAAAGTGACGGGGACTTTCAAAGTAGGGGGCATTCAAAAAAAAAAAAAAAAAAAAAAAAAAAAAAAAAAAAAAAAAAAAACAGTTTATATTGTTATAACATTAAAAGGGGCTTTCTGTGAGAGCATGAAATAGAAATAAGGGGGGGTCATTCAGTGACATTTGATTAAGAATTAAGGCATCAACTGAGAGTAAAGAAAGAAGGGGGGTCTTTCAGTGACAGGTTAAAAAAGGGGGTCTTTCATTGACAGCAGGTCTGAAAAAAAGGGGGTCTTTCATTGACAGCAGGTTTAAAAAGGGGGGTCAATAGTGCCTCACATCCCCGTCACCTATTTTCACCTATTTTTAGGGAGTGCACCCCCGGGCATTTAAAGAGAATAGTAATGAAGAAGAAGATGGTTTAGAATAAAATGAGAAATGTGAGAAATAAGAAAAACCACGTGGTATGGATAGAAGGATGAGAACAAGAAAAGAGGGAAGGGTCGATTAAATGTGAATGCGTAAATAGAGTTCATATTCTGGACCACGTCTTCAATTAATGTAAAATATTACAGTATTCATTTTACAGATCCTTTGTATAACCTCCTTTTAAATTGCCATTTTTATTTGCAGGTAAATGTAATGTAAGATTTTGTTGTATTTTTGTATGTATATGTACCACCTTGCCATGTCTAATACCTTAGCAATCAGACCTTTCGCTTTTTCGAAAATCTCAAGGCACTCACCATTAAATAATACCCGGGCTTGGCTTCCAAACAGCGCGTTGCGGTTGAGTCCGCATATTTGAAACAAATGAAATAAATAAGATGCCCTTTGACAGGAGATTGTCTTCGTGTGTTCTTGAAAATAAATACGCTGAGATGAAAGCATGTGCATTCTTAGTCGAACTGAGTTCCCCTGACATTCAATTCAAACACATGATACCTTAGAAATGTTTTGATCTTAAGGGGCAAATCCGTGATCAACGTTGGCTTTGTTGCTATGACTGCTCACCACACACAAAAATCGATTCCCCGCGTTTTATGAATAATGTCGTTGATTCTGAATGACGTTTACTTTGTACAATCAGGTCATTCCCCCAGAGTAGAGGTTTACTTTCCCGATTAAAAAAAGGGCAACTATTTTTGAGTTCTCCTAAATTTTTTTTTTCAAATTTGCTTTGCTTGCTTTATTTAAATTATTCGTTCAGAAATATGCAGATTGGTGTTGTTGAAAACATCAACTGTGTCAAGTTGGGTAAACAGTTAGGGTAAATTTTGTGTTTATTTAGTACAATTATTTATACAAATTATAGCTTGGTTTCCTTTAAAACATTGAACATGTTGAAAAGTAATATTCGCAGGCATCGCGCAGATGTTGAAAATCCGCTTAATGTCAGCGAAAAGTATTTAGCTAGTTACAAGTTAGAGAAGCTGCGTTATGGAGTAATAGTGTAACAAAAAGAGGTTCGACTACAACAAAGTCAGTTTGGCAACATTTCCTTTACTGCGAAATTGTTAGATGGTAATGGGCACTTGGAAGCCATTTCCAAGACATTCTATCATTGCACTGTAGAAAGCATTATTACCACAATGTAGTGAGATCAATGGCTGATTGCTTAACAACAGACTCTGACAAATATAAAATAAATAATACACTACTCCAATAAGAGGTGATTTATAGTAGTGCTACAAGGTTGGCGCTGTCGTATAAATGTAACACTCAAATAATTAAATGGGAACGCTGAGGAAAACTAATGAGACAAACGGCTCAGGTAGATAAGACGGTGTTTTGGTAGTGTTTTTCTAAAGCTGGGATGTACTTCACAATGAACCGCCAATGTGAATGTGATTGTAGGAGTTATGGCATTGTTTTAGGTGCGGATGGCTCTTATAAACTATTTCAGTATAAAGTCAACGGCAGGTCAGTTCACATAGGGGGTGACGATGATATATAGTGACTAATTTTTTGTGTAATCTGTATGAGTCCGATATATTCAACGATGCGTTGCCGTAGATAAACAATTAAGATGAATTTCCTCTAATCTTATTTAAAACGCCATTGCTGGGATGGAATTGCGATTCAGAAAGGGGCCCTCTTCCTTTCCTTAGAACTTGTGATCACTGACTTGAGTTAATTAACATTAAGAACGCGTTCTTCATTCTGTGTATTTAAAGAGTTGTAGTCCCACGGGAGTGAATGTAGCAAGGGAAATACATGTAAAGATAGTATTGATGTATGGGAGTACACAATACATAGGATGTTAGAGTGATTTCCGAAGTGTTGACCAATTCATGTTGTTCCTTTACGTTACAATTCTAGACTACTAGTTTACTAGATACTAGTGTATAATCTCATGATTGCTGCATGTGAGGTGATATATATATTATTCTTTTATTAACGTTGGAAACCCTGAAAGGATGAAAATGCCAGCTATTTACTAAAACATGAAGAAAGAGAAAATGAGAGTCTTAGTTCTTTTTAAAAAGACAGCTGTATTTTTACAATTTTCTACATGATGTTGTCATTAAATGTTACATACTTTCTATTCCCAACGTAGTGAGAAATAATATTGTCCTTTCGATGCACTACCACGTGGGAGAAATATTCATTCCCTATAAGGTTATGATATCAGAGGATAGAAATATTTATGTATGTTATCTATTTCAAATTTAGCATCTTTCGATTTCGTACATTACTGTTTGATACTTGGTGGCTGTAAACATCATGTCACAACAGGTTATGCACATGGATGTTTTGGGCCCCCCTGAGTAGGGATAAAACACACCACCCCCTAACGGCGACCTTTGGTTTCGTTTCTGACCCATACCGCACGGAACAAGTGTGTTTTTCATTAGCAAAATAAGAACCATTACTTGTGATTTAGACCCCCAAGTTGTTTCAAATTTAGTAAAATGTGACCCATTCCCACTAAACCCAGGAAAAAGTCCGCAGTGACTTTCCTCATTGATCAAAGCCAGTCAGAAATATTAAATACCAGCCAGTTAATTCATCCTTAACAATAAAAACAAGTATGACTTTAGTGTAGTTGCCTTTATATTGACTATAATCCCACTAGCCAAGTGAAGGATTTAAGTCTGACAAAATGGCTTTATCCACCATATGACACTTTTGAGGTATTCTTTACTTTTAAGCATTTGTAGAAAAAATACTGGAATGCTAACAGTCACCTGTGCTTTATGTACAGTCCACCCAGAAGGCAAAGTCTTCCCAAGTCCGCTGTGCATGGATTACACCAACATCAGGTCACGCATGCTGCCATTCAAAAACACAGAACATTTACTCGCATTCCAAGAAAAATCGTGACCGGGTAGGAATTTTTGGTCTAAATGGTCTTTTATACCACCAGGAAAACGTCAAACAGAAAAACTTCTAACGGCAAATATTTTGTTTTTAAAAGTTTATAATTAAACCCGAATATCAAATTTCCACAGACGGCTACTCTAAGTCGTTGTAGAGCCTCTTATTCGAACAATTGACACTCATAAAAATAGCTCAGCGGGATGTTGTTCGGCTGCTGTGATGTACAGTTGTCTGCCCACTTTGGTGGGGTGAATTTGAATAGGCACGGAATAACAATAAGGTCTGGAACCTATGATTGATTCTATGTGCGTTATGGATTAAACGGGTATCACAACAACTTTTTGCCCAAAACATGGAGAAAA
>JAMKCH010001859.1:0-80649 GCA_023653785.1 Ophioderma brevispina
AAAAAGGTTTTCAATGTCTTATTTCCAGAGCGTAGCACATGCTTTCAAAAATTATCAGCACTCCAAGATTTCTTCCTATCGAGGGACATTGATTTTGTTGATTACACTTGTTTTGCTGTGGAAACAAACAATTATCATCAGTAAGCAGTTTAAGCATGATCATCAGTATACAAGGTTTAAGCATTTAGGACAAACTTACAAAGCATCATTAAAGGAATCTCTGTTCAACATTTATTTTTCCTCAATGTGACACAGTCCTTGGAACAAATAAGGGCTATAACCATTTTAATTTCAGGTACTGCTCACCTATATTGCGAAAAAGATAAGTTTGAAAAAAAAACAAAGTGGTTTCTCCATTGCTCTGTCACACTATATATGCTTGCCAAACAACAAGAAAATAGATGTCCACTTGAACCAGAGCGCTATGCTCATCAGTTACTTCATCACAGTCATTGCATATGGCCAAAGGATCAGATGATATCCCACTAAGAAGATTCCTACTCTTTTAATCGGGATGGCAAGTCACCACCCATGTTTTTTTGTTAAATCGAACCATTCGTCTTCATTTCAATTCCTCCTGATCATTGTCAAGCATAATCTGCATTTGAAAAAAAAAGACCCAGTACCAAGTCAGGTACTGCTTAATTGTATAGTTTGTACAAACTATGACCAATGGTTTTGGAGTTATAGGGTAAAATGGCTAAAATGGTAAAAAAGGTCAATTTCTATTTGTACAGGGGTCAAAATCGGAAGTTGCTCCAATTTGTTAAATTGCTAGAAGTTGTCATCTAGTAATGAGTCAAAATTAAGGGAATAGTTTGTACCATCTGCATGCATCGTTACCCTGTTATGGGACAAAAATAGGTCAATAGGTAACATACCCAATTGGCATTGACCTCATTTGACCATATCTCCGCTAAGTAAGCTTAAAATGAATTACAAACCCATACTTTTTGTGTCCTTAAAACCGTCAGGCAATAAACTTGGCAATTATTTAAAATATAATCAGATTAACTTGTAATGTGGGGACCACTGTACAAATTGAAAATTGACCCTTTTTTACCATTTTACCATTTTACCTTATTTATAACTCCAAAACCAATGGTGTAGGTGGTACAAACTATACATTTTTGGAATCCTTATGATTAGGTGGGACAATATGGGCATACATTTCAAAAGATTGGGGCATTAAAATTTGACCCCTGTGTAAACTAAATTGGCCCCTATTTAAAAAAAGTGACAAATTTGAGGCGTTAATACCGACCGAGCATGATGTAGAGGACATACTAAATAACCCAAAGTGTCAAACCTTTTCTTGTAACGAAACTCCTACAATAACCTTATGATATCTTGCTCTCCTCTATAAGAAGAACATCATCTTTTATCAGGGATGGCAAGCCACTACCGATTTCTTCTGTTAAATTGAAAACCATATCGTCACTCCAATTTTCCTACTGTTCATTGTCATATAACCTGCATTTTTGGGGAAACGAAAGCAGGAAAGTAGTCTCCCTGTTCGGCCTGAACAGCCTTACGGCATTTGTGGTGGCATTTTCCCAAACAGGTACTACATTTTGCCTTGCACCCAATTATGCAATCAGACTTGGTTGGGTCATTTTTCAGCTTCATGTTCATTGTAGGCTCGGGGATTGTGCCGCAAAAGGACGGTGCAGATCTCCTTAAGTGTTTCCGCTCAAGAACCATGTGTATTACCACTTTCCAGAATCCTTAGATTTATATTTAAACCACTTACACATACATGTGATGGTGAGTAGCTTAAAAATCCCACTAAATTTTATTTGCTGGCATATCATTGAAACAACACAAATAGGTGCGGATTCTATACTAAAAATTTAGGAAGTTATTTTTCAGTTTTTCAAAGTATACCCAACTGAAAACTTCAAAGTCGTCTACCAATTGCGGTTCATGGAAAAAACTTGTTTCAAAGAAAAGGTTGTTTTTAAAGGCAGGCAACTATACAAGAACAATGAGGTTTTTCTTTATTTTTCTTGGGAGATCATGCCATGCGAGACAAAGAGCCCCAACTGAGATGTTTGGACGTCGTTCATAACCAGTCTGAATGGCTGACTCTGAAAACAGTCCAATTTAGACTAAAATACAAAGTAATACCTATTCCATTTCCTTTGCCTATGCTTAGACTTCCATCACCCATAAACGTTTCCACATTCGACCATCATTATATATCTGCAATGCATCTTCGGGGATGATTACTCTTAACCACCTGCAGAAATTGGTGTTTTCTGGATCATTTCTTATTGGAAACTTGAAATTCCATCTAGAACAAACTGTTTTTCAATATTGGGAAAAAATATGCTGCCATCATATGAGTCTTGTAAGTGGTGATGATGGAATGGCAGTAACTTCCACACCTTTCTTTCAAACTAACATGTCCATTGATCTGCATGCTACTTCAAAACATAGGGTCCATGGGACATAGGCACGCAAAAGGGGGGATGGTGTGGTATACATCTTGTCTTCTGATCGGCCCGCAGAACTTGTCTTCTTGGTTGCAAAATTTCACGACAGGTACTACATTATGCATTGCACCAATCCATGTGCTCATGACTGGTTAGGGTCATCAAATGAAACATTTGTAACCATCTCCTTTGTCAGCTTACATAGTCATGCAGGATCCAGATGCAATGCCAAACGGTTCAGGTGCAGTTCTCCTCTAAGATCTACGATTTCCGACCAGTAAGAATTCTGTAAAAATTTGAAAATGAAAGTAATGTCTGAAATCACTCGGACTTTTTAGATTATATTAAAGTGGCAGTGTCTGCAAATTCAGTCACAGAAATTAATTGCAGTCAAAAATAGGTAACTGACTTATAATAAGTTATATGCCTTAATAGCAAACAACCTAACATTTCTCTTACAAGATATAGGGCAATTGTTATAATCACATAATGTTACACATGTCACTGTGTGCTGTTCATCAGTCATATTGTTCTTCTGCCTCTCCAACATTTAAGGTGCAACGAGAGATTTCAAAATAAAGTGTCCCGTAAAAAAAATGTGGAAAATTTGATTTTTGCATGGTGTGTAAGCTTCTATCAAAAATATACACATCAGAAAGGATAAGCTGAGACAGTTTTTTGGTAAAAAATTTTGAAATTTCTATTCATATAGGAAGCAAATACGGAAAATTCAGCCTATGTTGTATATTGAATATACGCAACGTCAAAACAAGTTTTCTCTCTTTTTGGTAGTCAACTCAAGGTAAGAGATCTATGGGGTCTAATTATATGACATTCTTTACATTATGACACAATATCGGGGTGCCTCAAAAATCTCTTCGTGTGCACCTTTAAAAACTGTTATCTGAATAGTGAGGAATTTGGTCACTTTCCTTAGTAGCCTTTACATTATATGATCATTTGAGGTTGATAGCCACATGGAATAATGGTTAATTGTAACACCAATTGATTATACGGGGGATATACCTCAGAAAGGGGACATAGCCGAGGTTCTGAAAACCTTTCACAAATTAGTTCAACATGTTTGGCCCAAGTGACTTTCTATCAAAAAATTAGGTCAAGAAATTTGACACTTTCTGAAAGAGGACAACCTGACCACCAAGCTTTAAATCAACAGAAAGTGAAGAAATTTTATGTGTAATTGAACCTGTATGTTTAGGAACAGAAATCTTGAAGCCCATTTTTTCACCAATTAAAAATATGTTTTTATGTGATGTTTTCCACACAGCAAGTGCTAACAGCACACTGAGAAATTTAAGCACCCTGACATGGCTTGGAAATAATTAACACAAATATAAAATCAAAGGATTGACGGAACTCCCTGAGGAACACCATTATCAATAACAAAGATGTTGGATAAAATACCATTATGCTTGACCTGATTTGAAAAAAATCATAGATCCATCTAATCTTACGACCCGAACACCCAACATCTAAAGTTTAATAATTGCCCCCCTATGCCAAACCATGTCATAGGCTTTTTGGATATCTAAAAAATACAGCAAGAGTCCGTCCTTTATTTGCAAAACCTCTTTAATTACAGAAGATTCTAAGTGAACCAAATTGGTACGCATTGTATTAAGGACGAACAGTCAAAAGAAGAGCGTTTATTAGCGGTTATTGTAGGGGAGAAACTGAAGCACATTGTCGTCGTTCAGTCAGATCTTGAAAAGACACTGACGGCAAAGCAGAGTTGCAACTTGATAATGAACTAAAGGTGCAACGAGCGATTTTGAGGCCACCCAAAATATTTGTCATAATAGTAATTTAATATAGATTAGACACTCAATAGATTTCTGCCTTGTATTTGGCTCAGAAATGTCTAACAGAGAGAAAAAAGGTATGATTTTTATTTGCTTATTATTTCAATATAAAAAACATAGGCTGAAATGTTCGTATTTGCTCCTATGACAAAATTAGAAATTGCAAAAAATTTTTGTACCAAAAGAAACATTTCTCAGCGTAATCCTTGGAGATGGGATATTTTTGATGGAAAGGTTTACATCAGGGCAAAAAATCAGTACTTTCAATTTTTTTAGGGACACCTCATATGTGTTGAAAATCTATCGTTCACTTAAAATGATGAGTTTGCAGTATCCTATCTTAATATAAAGCGAAAACCACATGTGCACCATGATTTATAATACCAAACTTGGCACAAAACAAAACCTCTCTATTGAAGCCTGTATAAAGATTCTAGGGACCAGTCACCGACGGCAATTCGCGCATGTGTAGGACATTCCTGACCTGACCTAAGTTCAAACTCTACTAAGTTGCAATAACACCACAATCCGAATACAGTAAACTGTTATACATAATGATGACAGCAAGCAATCAATACTCCCATGAAAATTTCCCCAACAAACTTGGTTCCACTGCCGGAAAATAGCCATGCATATTGCTATGTCACATTGTAAAATTAAATGTCCCCTGGCCAATGATGACCAATGTGGTGTTCAGGAATGATCCTTAAAGTAATACTGACAAGATAGTAACATCTCCTAGCACATATATCCCGCCTAATCTACGATTATTTGGAGTACTTTTTCAAACCTCACTTTTCGGGATTATTGACTCATGGCGCAGCGCGGACTAACACAAAAATAAAAATAAAAAAAAAAGTCTTATTTAAATTGTTTCAGCTCCGATAGGCCGCGGACATACGGATTTCCCATTTCATTGCGCATATAATTTTGACCACGCGAGGTCTCTCGAACGTCAGGAAAACACATTTCAGAATTTCCCGAAAATCTCCCCAAGCGGTATCACAAATATACGTCTACCATCAGTAATGAGAGTAATGAGCGGCACTTTTCATTGTAATGTATACGAAGAAGGATGTCGTACTGGCCTAATTCAGAGAAAGATGTTGACATGCTTCAAGTGTTTACACAAGGGCATGACCAGGCTCAAGCTGTTGACAGATTTTTTTGTGATATATATAAAATTAAATGATCAGTTGTACGTAGCCATGCCTAAAACCACTTTGAGTAGGATCAAGAAGAAGAGAAGATTGTGCGCTTCAAGAAACCACAGTAACTGTTTTTAGTATTATTTGATCTTTGATGAACCCCAAAGTTATTGGTGGAGCTTGAGTGTTTAAAAATATAGGTCGGTGCAGTTAACTTAGCGAGTAGGTCCAGCCATGGAATTTGGGTTTGAAATCATTTAATGTTTATGCTTATGTTTGGATCTGATAATTAACCTGTGGATCCTCAAACATAATAGAGCGCTAGGCGATTAGAATTGATTGAGGTATGTGGCTACATTTGGCTATTTTATAATTCTATAAATTGACTTACTTGGTGAGTGAAGAATATTAATATGCTACTGCCTGCATTAAATGTTGTGAATGTCTCCGCAGTTTGGTCAGTCTTGGCGGACGGTGCATTTTATGTTTGCATTATCCGTATCTCTGTGCAGGAGCTTGTACATATTGGCTGTGGCTTTCCTTGCTAATGCGGTTCGTCTGTGGTAAACATGAATATGTAATAAAGGAGCGAAGAATTTAGGTTACTGTGTGGTGAGCATATGCGGAGCAAAGAAGCTACATCTTTTGGCATGCTTTAGTTATTTTTAAAACCATTATAAAAAAAACGTAAATCACAGCACCTTTTGTTTAATTTATTATATCATCTGAACCATTTGCTCAAGTATAGTATGTGTTCCTAATCTTACGTGCATATTTGATCTATTCTGGAAAAATTTTGTATTTTCTGCCCGTTCGCCTATGGGGCACCATGATACACACATTTGCTCATAACATCATTTGCATAACGTGGAGGTAAGAGCATAGCCTGTCAGACAAAGGATCAGAAGGATCTTTCCAGGTTTCAGAATTGGAGTCATAACAGCCTCTTTCCAGGCAACAGGACATTGAGCCCTGCTCCAAATAACATTAAACAAGACTAATAAAATTTGCTTGACAATAAAACGAAAAATGCTTGAATAACTTTTGTTGTTAATAGTACCATCTTTGCCAGGAGCAGTACATTTTGATTTAGCAATTGCATCTCTAGTTCTGGAAGAGAAAAGGGTCATTTAACATGGATTAGTAGTATCCATGAACTGGGAATCCTCTTCAGCATCTTAATTTAATTCCTTAATTCATGATCATAATTCTCAGTACTACAGACATCAGCAAAAGATTCACAAGAAGGCTAGCTTTTCGTCATTAGTTACTGGCGTGGTACCTGCCACGTTTAAGAAAGTGAGCAGATGCAAACATAAACTTTGTCCCTTAATGCAGTGAAAATATGATTAGTGGGGGGGTAACTGGGAGTATAATATGATGTGGTTGGGGGAGTGTAAGACAATCAAATATGTGTGTTGCTCCCTGATTGTTACCTTTCCAGGTCTCAGACTGAGATGCGTTGCTGTCAATACCACTTGTGTGTCAAGTTTTTGGCTTGTCATAGTATGGATGAAGCCTATTGTTTACAAAATTGGTGTCCCCATAATCCAAATTTTTGCACAACCATGAAAATCTTTTGGCCTGGCACCCATGTCCTTCGGATTCTTTCTATCTCGTTCTTTTGTTTATCTAGCTCAGTCGGTTTGTGGCTAAAAAGTCCTTGCTGTTCTAGTATGGATTGCTTTATCATCATGGGACACACTACCCATATTCTTCATATGCATGAGCAACACAATTGTTTTCTTTATTTCATAATATTTCATGGAAAGCCTTTGGTAAATCTCTCCCATCAAAGAGACTTGCCTCCCACATTCCCATTACTTTCTGAAGCTTTGGAGTTGTTTTCTTGTGTGCTTCTGAGACACTGCTTATGTTCAAGCAAGTTCTCGTATCAGTGCTGACTGAAATTGGCCAAAGGATTTCAGTTTCTTAAAGTAAACTTGAATCCTAGACTATTTTCACCATCAGCTACATGCATTTCACTGATGGTCCAATACTACAACAGAAGTAGCCTCTGGAATTGTGCATGTTGGTCATCAAATTCTTCAAGAATATTTTTTTTTACTTCCCAGTATTTTGCATGAAAGCTTTCATCTGCTTTGATATTCTGGGATCTATTAAAATGCATACTAGAAGACACTATCAACACCTCATGTTTGTCCTTTTCCAGTCCAGCTACTTTCTTGGACATAGTTCCTTCAATTGTGTTTGGCACTCTTAAATGTAAATTGAATGAACTCCTTTCATGTCCCATAAGCCATTCAAAATGCAACAGTTGCAAAAAGCAACGTATTTGGCCATCTTTTTTGCTTTTTGTGCACTTTCATGCAACTTATGGTAAATTTTGTTTTATATTTTTCTAAGTCTTAAAATTACTGTACTAGGCTGGTAATATTAGCTTCTGTTCTTACAATAGATGATCACACTATTCATGGTGCTTTTTCTCTTTTGAGTCTTCCAATAAGGCAAGAAATATTTCCTTTGACTTTTGTGGTTCCTATGTAAGATGGATGCAGTGCTAACCGTGAATTACTTCTGAATCTGATGTGTTAACTTCTGTTAGCGGCCATCATAAAGGTTGAATGTATGAGTGCTCCTTATATTCTGCAAGTTTAGAGTATGTTTCCATGAAGGCTGTGGTGCTTGTTGAACGGATAGCCTTATTATAAAAACAACTTTTTTGTATTATCATCATATATGTGGGGAAAAAAGTTGTTAATATGTGTTGTAAAAGGTCCAATCCACTATATTTGAACACAAATATATTTTTTTAATATGTCATATTTTTGGAAGGTGGCATTGTCTACCTGCAACTTTCCCCATTTTTGTACACGAGCAGATTCAGTAGCTCCCACAATGCATTGCTTCCAATAGAGGTTTTTGTACAGGTACTGAGTGAATCGTTAGTGATGAAACATGGCTAAATTGACAGTACTGATCACAAACTTACATTTTAAGAGGTTTTCATCTCCATGCTTGTGGGAGCTACTCTTGTGACTACGAGTGTGAAGACCTGGCATATTTTTCTTCCAAATTATTGTTTTCCTCATCAATGTAGCTGTCATCTTGGCTTTCCTCTTTACTATAGTCAACGCTGCTTTCCTCTTATCTCGATCATCTGCTTCATTATGGGGTCTGGGAGGTAGAACATTGGATGTTGTTCTGTAATGTAAAGAAAAAACCCAATAAACAATTAGATTCGTATTTAATTAACTTGACTCCCCAATAGGGTTGTAGCAAAAACAAAAAGTCTTAAGGTTTATGATGACTACTATCGGTCATGGAGTTAGAAAAAAATCCAGACACCGATAGGACATCCATGTAAGTGAGGTGTTTGATGATTGCAACTGTGGTGCATATATGCATGAGGTTTTGAGATTAAGGCCTATAATAAAAAGAACTCATAGGTTTATGTACATGCGGGGAAAGAGTCATGGCTTTGCATATATTTAGGCATGAGCACATTTGCCCATTTAGAAAAACAGGGTGGTTCAGCCGTAAACACCTTTAAAACACCCTAGTAACATTTGAACAAATTTCTGACACATGCTCAAACTTCCTCTCCAGTTCCCAGGAAGGCATTTGGTGTAATGCAAAAAATGATCACCTGAGGAGTCACAACAAAAGGTTGGGCATGAAGTACATTATGTGCAGGTATTCCCATGGCCGCTTGTTGATCTCAGATCCCTACAAATTATTCTGTCCTTTCATTGATATCTATATCTGTCTTTCAGTTTTCCAGTCTATCCTACATGTATCTACTGTAAAAATAAGGAATATATGAATAAATAAACAAAATAGGAAACAAAGGAAAAAAAAACAAAGGAAGAGGAAGAGGAAGGAAATGAGAATGAAATGACTTATCAGTGCTTGACCAGCAAAGTTACTGATGCCTCAGAAACTTGTGTGGGCTTCTTGAATAGCCACACTTAATATAGGGCCATACTTGTACAGCATTTCTTATCTGATGTGGAAAGGGCTGTGCTGATTAGCACTGCCAGCAAAACGTAGTACACATCGGGCTCCATTTGGAGACATTCTTGAACATCATGTTAGATTTCATGCTTACGTACATAACTGTATTAATTGCATTTATGGTGGTTAGCCTTACCCTGGTGGATATAGTGGTGGCTTCTCAAAGACTGACAATAGTCCGGAGTAATCTATTTGAAACACTCAACGGTTTCCTGATGAGCGCTTTCAATTAATGATAGCTAACTTACCGGCTTCCCCAGGCTATTTTTAGTCCAACAAATCACAAGGATCCATGCACAAAATATTCAAGACAAAATGCAACTGGCAAATCAATATGCTGCTGAACCGCCCACGGTCTTGGTGGAAGTTAACTTTATATATTGATATAAAGTATCAAAATTTAACTAAGTTTGGAATACTTACCCTACTTAAAAAAACATTTAGTAGAGACATACCCGTATAGGTTTCATGTTAATGTTTCCATCACAATCCTCCCTGTGATCTTTAAGTTATGTTACTTTTCCTCCTTTTAACTATTGCGATGAGCGGGGGACTTTGTGGTTCGAGAACCGCCTTGTTCATATACAATTGATTTCATGAAACTGTTCAAAGAAACTGGCTGTTTTTAAAGGCAGGCAATATACCAAGAACAATGAGATTTTCTTTCTTGTATCATTTTTCTATTGTGAGAAAATGTTTGGATGTTTGTTGATATGGCTGAAACCATTCCTCATTTAGAACTAAAATCCAAAGTAATACCTATTCTCGTTTCCTTTGCTACGCTTAGCTGCCCATCACCTAAATGTTTCCAAATCGACCATCATATATATATCTGCAATACATCTTCAGGGACTGAATGCCTTGCCACTTGCCGGCTTTCACAGGTTCTCCTCGCTCTCCTGCAGGAACAACACAGACATGGACGTTCTCCCTTGGTCATAGCAGCTTCTGAGCCGATATGATGGAGCATTGGGACGCCCAACAGGACGAACCTGCATATTCTGGCGATAGGGAACTAGTCTTCTCTTGATCTCCCATGGGCATGAGGGCTCCTTCAGCGATGTCATAGATGAAATGCGCTGCTTATAGGATTTTTCTGCCGGTTGTGTAGCGATTAGGCATTTACTGTGAGATGTCCAAAGGAAGTTACGCGTTGCTTCACCCAGATGTCCGATTTCCTGGTACAGGTACTGATATGAATGAAGTTGGTCGTGCACATCAAATCCACTCATATTGGCAATATAATCAATGGCTTGCTTTGGTGCAACCACTTGGTGCTCCTCCTTAGGTGCAATACCATCGATGAGACCTTTCATGTCACTGTTCTTGATCCTTATCTCGCCATGCTGAGGGGCGCGGAGATGATGGTGCTCACCTTGTGTCATTCCAATTCCACATCACATGTAAGGTTGGCATTCTGTTGGAAATACATGGTTCCTCTCTTTGTCTTATTCCATGTTCAGAATAGACTTATAGTGCTGTGGATTCTTTTTCTGTCCTGTGAGAGCTCTACTGGAAGACCCTTCGGTTTTTGGTAGAATGGCACCAGTCAAGTAGGGCTGCCTTGTAAGTACTTTCTTTCGCTATTCTACTTGCAGTGTAGAGGTGATCACAGAACACATGATGCCATTTTCCAAAGAAGGGGCGGATGGCGCTCTTCGTGAGGGCGGACATGGTAGTAGTGTAGCTTGGGTGTATAATGAAGTAGACCATTATGCAAGTGGCTCAAATCACAAAGGGAAGGGCGTATACTTTGAAGCCAGCTCGTATGGGCTTGAATCTCATGAAGAATTTCTTCACTTTGCCCTTAAACCCCATTCATTACCATTGCCTCATCATGGACAGGTTTTTGCCAGGACTGAAGTGGTTGCTGCACTTCTCCAGCACTTTGTCCCCTCCTTCCTGTATTGGATACAAGGGATGCTTCTTGGTGTAGTTGAAATAGTGCCTGTTCCTGTCATTGGTGTCTCTTGGCCAGTTGTCAGGGTTGTCATCCTGGTCGCTGCAGCAAAGATATTTTGAGAGCTGGAAGAAACGCTTCCTTCCTTCGCATGGTCTGCGCAATCAAGTTATTTCGTAAGCCCGGCTTGACAGACCAATAGTCGTTGATGCAGTTGAGCTTGCTGAGGCCCATGAGGACAATGCCAAAGAAAGTCCGCATCTCTGGAAGGCTGTTGGTTTGCCAGTCCTGCGGCATAAGCGCTCCATTTTTCCACATGACTATCTTTCGAGGTCAAGCTCAGGGGACAAACTTTTAAAAAAAAACCCATTGGTTCCTGCATCTCCTCCTTGGAAGGCTGCGGACTAATCACTATTGTCCATCGAGAGTGTCGCTGTTAGATGAATCTTCGTAACTTCATCTGAAGACTCCTGACGTGGCCACTGGGACATCATCCACCATTTCTAGTTACCTCCTGTTGACTGGTCTTGGCCACTGTCATGACCGCTGCCTCATCCACACTGCTGGCTCCCCCCCATCTACTGACTTTCATCACTGGCCGTCTCATCTCCACTGCTGACATCCTACTCATTTCACCATCATCTGACCCTCTCTGGCGCTACTCTCCGCCAGAGTCATCCTCCATCGTCATCATCCTGCTCAGCGCTATCATGCGGACCTTTTTAATTCTCTGTGCAACTCTCCTCCATCATCGTCAGTCATCAGCACCATCATCAACATACTCAACATCATCGTCATCAAAATAAGCGTCATCACATCATCATCGTCAACATCATCATATGCAGCATGCCATTTTCTTGAAGTATACTTAGAATCATACTCTAACTTGGGATAGGTGATTAACATATACCAAATCGCGGCATCCTCTTGTGAGAGGTAGTTGGCATCAATGGTAGGACACGACTTCTTGAAGCTCAGACCCATATGGCTTTGGGCGAGCTCGTCATCACATCACTACGATTGGCTCTATCACTCCTCTTTCTCCCACGTCGATCCCACTTTCTTCATGGTCAGCACAACTGCATAAAACTTTCCCTTCTAGCAAGGCGTCAAGTCTTCTGTAGGCCTTGAGTTCCCTTGCAACATAATTTTTCTTAAGGGTGTACAAGTATAGCTTTTATCTATATCTTATCCAATGCAATCTGGTTTGCTATTTGGGGGGGTAAATTGCTAAGTTGCAGCGGTCACTCTCTGGGATGGGGAAAGAAACTGACTGTTTTTTCCAGCCCTTATATACTCTTATCAGAATGTAACTCCTCCCCATATGCGTACTACTTACCAGTATTATCAAAAGTTTACTTGCTTTTCATTGGTTTTAAAAAGAACAATTTTACTCACATGATTTGGAAAAGTTTGCAACCAAATCCTAACTAAGACCTAATCCTCCACCAAAGCCTCACTTTTGGTCATTACTGTTTACACCTGAATCACACTTCTGTCTTTTCTTACATTTTTTTCATAGCCAGCTAGAGCTCACTAAATCTCCTGGCCCCCGCTAAAATTGGGAAAAAGTCACTTGTCAACGTGAAGCTCACTTCTTTACAATTAAAAAACCCTATTTTTGAAAATCAAACCACAAAACTAACTTCGAAACACGACGATTTAGTGAGTCATAGTGAGAGGGTAATACTTCAAAATTCTTTTTCCTGTGCTCCGCAGTCAGTTAAATTGATTTGTTCATTTGGTTTTTGTGTCGTCTGCAAGAATTGCAGAAGGCACATAGGGATTACGCTCGTCCATGTGTCTATATGTGTGTATTGGTCCAAATTGTTAAACCATTATTGCATGCTGTATAAGTTCGCAAGGAGATGATTATTAACTCGTCAAAAGGAGTGGCGGGGTGAGGATGTTGTCATGCGGACACTCGCAGTCCGGAGACCACAATGTATTTTAATTGTCTTCTCTAGGCAAAGTGTCATGGAATCAATTTAAAATGAACCATATCGTGGCGGAATACAAGCATGCTCAATATTAGGGTAAAAGGTAAGATTCAAAGGAGCAAATGGCAACGCAAAGGTAGTCAAGACCTGTATCTCTCCAAAGTCTTCCCATTAACATTTTTTTGTTGATGCTTTGCTCCAGTCTGGCCCATTAGCACATAAGATAGCAGATGATTTCCCCTCTTCAGTCATGGCTTGCTCATCAGATCTTCAAATCATCATATTGGTGGATTGTATGCTCGCCCGTACCAGGGGGGGTGCGGTCTCACCCCCCCCCCCAAATCCACAAAAGGTGGAACCAGGTCCACTTTTGGTGATTAAATGTTCAAAAAAGTCCCAAAAAAGGACGTTTTTAGGGGGGTTAGGTCCACTTTTAGCAAAAGCCACTTTTTTCCAAAAAAGTCCACTTTTTCAAAGTCCCGCACCCGCCCCAAAATAAAATCCTGCGTACGGCCCTGTGTAGCTGTAGGCTATCTCTGAATGATTTGTTACCGCTTAAGCATAATCAACCTGTTTTTCTAAATTTGTATCATGACGACCAAGTGTGTTAAATGTGAACCTTGGTGAATCTAATTGGCTGGGATGGTGGTTGTTTCGTTGACATTCAGTGTGGTTTGAGTGACTGGTCTTCTGATTCTCTGTGGACTTTCTGATCTGGCACGACAATGTTAACAGTCGATTGGTTTTTGTCGACTTGGCCTCCAGGCACAAATTATCTGGATGGGATGATTTTCATACTAGTTGATCAATTATGGTCACTGTAGTGTGTCATATCAGTGTCAAGATAAGTTTGAAACCGATATAACAACATACAGCTGGTCCACCTCCAACGTTCATTTTATTTTTGTCATCGCACAAGAACTTTGCACATTCTTTGCCAAAACATGTCCCCCCTCTCAATTGAATGTGCCCTACAAAAAAAAAATTGGGGGGTGAGTCATGTGTTTTGTTGAGCATCATCATGTGGATTCCAATTTGCAGGAATCAAAGCTTTATCCTCCTTGCATTGTTGATAGTTTTATGGGGGGGGGGGAATTAGGCTGTGATATTGACCATTCACTAATGCCATGCACCATTCTGGTTCAGGTATCTTTTTCGCACTCCTTCTAGTCGGGTAGTATGGTCCAGTTATGGCTTGACCGTAAAATTGAGTATGGACACAATTTTTTTGCTAAAATGATAGATTAGGGTGTGTAGAATAAGATCTGCCGGGTGCCACCTGGTCATCCTTGAATCATTTTGAGAAATCCAAGTGGCAATGCATAAATGATAATTATCTATTCAACCCTGTATTATCAACTTTGGAGTTACTAGATATATATATGACCCAATGAACAAGTGCATGGGACTTGTAACATTGAGTCATACTCCAAATCAAATGGAAGCCAATCTAATAATTTAAAAATATGCCCTATAAAGCAAATACCTGCGATAAAAAATAACATGAATTACTTGGATTATGTTGTTAGACATAATAGTAGGGGATCCAAGGGTGGCATATTTGAGGGAACCCTACTCAAGATACACTACAAGGTTTGAGAAGTGTTTTTGGAAAATTCGAGGTGCTCATTCCGAATATGCACCATGGCAAAAATTGTCAGTTGGTGGAAGTGGATTTTAAAGGGGCATTACCCGATTTTACTTATTTTTTTGTAAAGATAGCTTTATGAAACCATGTGCAAGATCCACTAATTGGACTAAAGGGTTTTGAAGTCTTTTATGTCAATGTGAGGGTTATGTGATTTCAAAAAGACACCTAACAAAAGCACCACATTGATGGACAGTGGATTTTAAAGGGGCAATTACCGATTTTCCTTATTTTTTTTAAATATAGCTGTATGAAACCCATGCCCGCAATAGCTACTTATTTGACTGAAAGGTTTGAAGTGTTTTGGATATCAAGGCGCGCTTGATTCCGAATATGCACATGCAAAATGTCAAGTTGGTGGAAGAAAGTGATTTTAAAGGGGCATTACCGATTTTCCTTATTTTTAAATAGAGATTATGAACCATGTGCAAGATACACTATGGGACTAAAAGGGTAAGAAGTGTTATATGTCAAAGTTGAAGGGATTGTTGATTTCAAATAGACACCATACAAAATCACCACAGTTGTGGAAAGTGGATTTTAAAGGGGAAGGACTGATTGTCCTTATTTAGTTTTTAAATAGCATATCAAGCAATGCCCAAGATCCACTAATATGACTAAAATGTTTTAGGAAGTGTTTTCGGTATTTTGTAGGGTGCTAATTTTGGAATATACACCATACAAAATCACCCCACGTTTTGTAGAAAGTTGATTTTAAAGGGGAATAATTAATTTTCCTATATTTTTGAAAAAAAAAAGATTATCAAGGGAATAAAAATTTTTGGAGCACATAAGGTCCTCGGAGGATGGCCTGCCTTGATTATCATGTTCATGGTACTGTTTGTTCTCAAAACTGGGTCATTAAATAAAGGGCACTCTTCTATTGCAAATATATTGAAAATCAAATATTAACTACTTTAGATTGTTATAGCTTCAGAATTTGTCTACTTTTCTGTTCCAAATAATCTATGTCCTTGATGTGAGGTGTTTCCAAAGAAGTATCGTATCGTACCTTTTTCAGTTTTGGGAAGGTCTGGGCCTGTTCTTTGCAGTCGGTTCTGTAGTCTACCCATTATTTCCTAGAAAACCGCTTCCAGACTGTTCAAGACTGGTGCCTATTGGCCATTGTTTTCGAAAATCTGAGTAATTTTCCTTTTCAAGGTGTATTTTGGGCCAAGTCTTAAGACTGTCCTGTACAAACACGATTTTTCTTCGCAGCTTAAAAAAATCGGGAAGTTCGGCTTGAACACCTGAACGGTTTGGAAGCGGTAGCAGATGAGTTGGTGCCCATCATGAGTGGTTGTGCGGAGTTTTGGAAAGTGGTCGTCAATGAGTCTGCTCCAAGCGGGATAGAAAATGCAAGCCAACTTGACATGTTGATCGGCGACTAAACTCGGCGACAACAGAAGATAAGTCGCCGACTGGCAGTCTTGACAGCAACTTTTGCTGTCGTGTCTAAGGTCTGCGACTGATTTGGAACTGAACAAGTGCCATGCTTGATCGCCTACTCTCGGAGCGATTGAAGGGCATCTCTTGTCTTGTATTTGAACAGACTGCAGCCGATTTGGAAAGACATGTGGTCTTGTAGTTGGGACGAGGTTGGGTCGCGTCGCCGATTGTCTTCTATGTGACGGACCTTCTTGGCGTCAACAACTCGGGACCGATCGACAGCAGTCTTGACAGCGACATGCCACAACTTGTGCCAGTCCGTTCAAGGTCGCTCGACTAATCGGGGACTGAACAAGTGGTGTCTCCAATTAACATGCTGGATCTTGTTGGATTCCATGATGCGTCGCCTACTCTCGGCGTTTTCAGTCTCCCTTGTCTCGGTGACGACGGGGATACTCGGATACTCATCATCCCTGGTCGGATAAAATGTAATTTTTGCAAGTTTTTTTCTTTTTAGTAATTTTTGAAAAAAATGCATCTTGTGTAGTCGGGAGTGGTTTGGGTCGGGAGCTGTTCTTTTGCGTGACTATACCTTTAGTTTTGTAGTTATGAACAAGACTGCAGCCGATTTTGAAAAAAATGTTGGTCTTGTGTATTGGGTGAGTCGGGTCGCGTCGCAGGTTGTCTTCTATGTGACTGTCACCGCATTTCTTGGGCGTCAACCGACTCGGCGGACAATCGACGAGCAGTCTTGACAGCGACCTTTACAACTTTTACCTCTTTCAAGGTCTTTGACTGATCGGGGACTGAACAGTGCGTCGTCAATTAAACCTGATTTATCTTGTTGATTTCAGTGATGCTGCTCAATGGGTGTCAGTACCCCCTTGTCCGTTGACGACGAGAAATTGCGCATAATAATCACCCTGGTCGGGAATAAAAAGGGGTAAATTTGACAAGTTGACAAGACTGTAGCCGATTTTGAAAACAAATGCTGTCTTGTGTAGTCGGGAGCGGTTGGGTCGGGAGCGGTCTTCTGTGTGACCGTATCTTTAGGCATGGAAATCGACAATTCTTAATCGAGCAGATCGTTGTCTATCCCCCCCCACCCTTACACAAGACAGAAAACTGGTATTTAGCACAACTCACGCTATTTCAGATTTGGAAAGCCCCGTTGCCAAAACATTTGTGTACTTGATCATTCCTCATGAAATACCCATGACAATTCTGGTTGTGCTAAAAACAGTTTTCCTGCCTTGTGCCCAGAGTCAGAGGCCCTGTAAAGATGAAGGCCAGAACAATAAAGACATATTTATAGTTTTCGCACCTTTTCCCGGTGGTGGTGGTGGGGGGGGGCACTCAACTAGACACTCTTTTTCTAACTTTTATTTTGTATACAATGACCCCCCTTTTTGTTCTGCTGTCTTACCTTTTACCCATCACCCCCTTTTACAATTTCACTGTTTCCATGAAATATCCCTTTTTAAACAATTTTCAACATCCAATTCAAAATTTGCACACGCTACTCTCACATTTTTGAACAATTTTATAATTTCAGGCAATTTGAACCCGTCTGGAAGAGACGCACCTTCTATTTGAACTTCCAGGTTGTTACTCACTGGCCCCCTTCTTAAATTATCCACTGGAAGACACCCATTCTTGATTCCGAGCTTTGTATGAATGCCCTTTATTTTGGTACACATTTTACCCTGAAAGGCTCCTACTTTTAAACCTGATGGCCGAGACACAACCGTCAGTTCAGATAGGCAGTGCCCCCAGACCTTTTTAAGACTGAGATCAGACCTTGACATTTTTCATAGCAAATCCCACAGACTCGTTGTTATCATCGGTACGAGCGTTGTAACTACAATGCGGCCCTCACTGAAAATACAGACGGAGTCAAGTACTATTTGGCTTGTCAAATTAGAACTTATAGTTGCTGAAAAGAATTATTAAGTGCTTCTATTACTCGTACTTATCTGCCATTGTTACAAGTTGTCACTCATCCATGTGTAAAGGATTTAAGTTCAACTATATTCACCCACGTTGGCGCTTTACTTCCACTAAGCTCTTAAATCAGGTAGTACCCTTTAATCGTTAACGGTAGAGGTTTTCATACTTTTAATAAAATATATCAAAATTTTAATATCCTGACCTTTTAATTTGGACATTCGACTTTCTTGAAGATGTGCCTACTTGTATCGTATTAAAAAAGCTATGTTTATCATAAAATCGGGTAGTGCCCTTTAAACACAAGAATTTTCACCACTTTCCCCCAACTTATCAATTTTGTCATGCAGCATATTTGACCTCATCAGCGCCTCGAATGGACCTAAAACACCTCTCAGATCTTTTAGTGTATCTTGAGTAAGGGTTCAACCTTATTTTAGCCTTTTAGGCTTTATGGATCCCCTATAGTAAATGTATTTCTGATACCTTTTGGTAACAGGACTAAATCAATATTGCACCAAACGGGGATATCTTCAAAAATACTTTCCTGACTTCACACAACTTTTTTCCCGAAGTTAGCTGGTTTTTGTGACCTTTCCTTGTGTTGTTTTTCTTCTCTTCAATTTCTTCCTCTATTGGTTGAAGCTCTTGAAGAGTTCCAGACCCTTCTCATCTCCCGTCCCCAAAGGAATGCCTTTTGAAAGTCGAGAGTGGCTTTCTGATCCATGTCCGATGTCCTCTTTGTCACATTCACTGTTTTTCACTTAGTTTTTCTTTTTTCGGTCAGCAGATATTTTTCTGTGGATCCATTCACTTTTTAGAACTCTTCCCAAAAATGTTATCCCTTCAAACCCTGGAAGGCCCAGCTGAGCTCTCCTCCATGTAACTGGGGAGAGCCTTTGGATGTAAACCTCGGTAGAATTATTTCTTCCGCTAATGCTGCCTCTGAGTACCTTACCAATGAAAGTGAATTTTTGGACTTCAGTGGTTCAACATGTTTGAAATTTTTACTCGCTCACCCCAAACCGTTTTCTTAGCACGTTTGGAGAGGTGGATTTTCTGTGGTCTTTTCACCGATCTTTGTCCAGGCATTGACTGGCTATCTGTCTCCATCTTTACTTCTGGTGTTTTCTTTGTTATACGGGTAGGAGAAGGACAGGTCAAGCTTTTACCGGAAGTATCAGGAACTGTTAGTTAGATCGACGGCGAGAGTGTTGCTGAGACAGTGGTGAACTTGTGGCTGAGGCAAGTGGCTGAACTTGTGGCTAAGGCAGTGCTGAACTTGTGGGCTGAGTCCATGGCTGGCCCTGGCTGAGACTGTGGCTGTGATCCAGGCGCATGATCGAGCCACTTGGGCCCCTACAGGTGCTTCTCATCTCTTTTAGCAAGTTTGTTTGCCCATTGGATGGGATCCTGATCTTGTCCTTATTCACTTGCTCGTCATCTGGATCAGTGGTATAACAATAGCAACCCATAGTCAGGTGGAAGTGTAGAGTAGCCACACAGCCTGACGGATGAAATGGAGTAGCCCGACTTTTCTATTGATAGATTTAGTTCATTAGGACCAACCATACTTTCTTGATGGCATAATTTGTTACATGGCATTTTTGAAACCAATATGGCTTCTAGCATGTCAAAATCACTAAAAATCCCTTAATATTTCCGATAGAGACAATATTTCTCGTACTAACTTCTTCGGTGTTTAAGGTCACGATAAGTGTTGGTAAGTTAATTTTATCTTACCTGACCACAAATCCAATCTGGCTGCTCAAAGTCAAATATGGCTCTCGGACATCATTAAAATGTTTTTCTAACTCCTTCCATTAACCTATTTAACGCTACTTGAATACAACTGAACCCCTAAAATATGTTCTGCAGTGTTCAAAATCTGTACAATTTGATCACATTGCAAAAGTGTTACTTAACACATCTAGATGCATTCCAAAGCATCCGGACATGTCAAATGTTCTGCACATTTTGCAGTTTAGAGGCTTGATTACATTGTATATATGCATGCTTTATGCTTTACACTTATCAAATACATGTTAGTGATTACTAGAAACCCGTATTTGGCATTTCTCGGTAATGGACATTTTCAAAATTCAGGAGGGAGGAAGCCAATACAGCCTTCTTTTTAAAAATAGTAAAACCTACTTATATGGGTGAATTATATGTAGTTACACCAACTAATTTACTATAAAGGTGTAATTAAGGTATATGGGATAAGATTTGACCATTTAACATTCTTATCTGGAATTCTTGTCCTTTCAAACATGCACAAATGTTAAGATGGGGAGTCAAGTGGCTTGGCCTTTTTACCTTCTTTAAAACCTTAAATACGATTACATCTGATTGTATTTATTTTTTTTAAAACACCCAAAAGATGATTAAAGTTTAAAATTCAGTTCAGATGTATGTCTTTGAGCATAATAACTCGTATATGGTATATATGGTTTGACAAACATCTTAAAAATTCAAAATGACGGCCAATAATTATGAATATCATGACATTTGTAGGTTTTAAAGATCTAAAAAGGCAGTCATATTAGACTGCCATCTGATTGGTGAAGCATATGTTAGAACACTTGAAATGTCAGATAGATATGAGTTCCTACTGGCTTATAGAGCGCAGAAGTATGCCTCATCAAACAGACTTGATGAGTTATGGCACTTGAATGATTTCGGCGCATATTGGGTTTTAGGGTGGCCATATTTGATGTGATGGTAATTTGTTTGATCAAAGAATGTCAAAACTTCGTCCAAAAGATTCCTTGTGCTTTAAAACCTGGATCTAGTGCATTTTAAAATATGGCCATTTGAATGAATTTGAGAGTGATAGCGGCATATTGGTTCTAGAAATGCTGCCATGCACGAAATTTTTCACACCCTCCAGAAATTATTGCTTAGGTCATCATTGTCAAAAATCGATCAATAGAAACAGTCTGTACTCCATTTCCACCCTGTGCACACAATTCCCTCCGTGACTACAAAGCTCTTGTATATATGTCCCTTACGCTGGTGGTCTAATACCATAATTCCCATTTTCTAAACAGTTCTTGGTAAGAAATGTGCACAGGCTGTTTGACCCATGGTTCAAATTGTCTTTTGTTTTGAGAACCAATTTTTAGAAATGGCGAACACAAAAAACAAAACTGATATTAGTGTCGACATGCAAGAGACTATTAACCTCCGCAAAATCCCAGAAAAATCTTGCCAATAGGCCCTACAACGGGCTAATTTGTATGTTAATAGTGCACTCTAATATGCTTATTTTCCCCATAAAAGATGTGTAAACGAGATTTTGATGAAAAATCTATTTGGCCCCTCAATAAATTTCATCAAATTTACAAAAACCACTTTAGAGTCATCAACGTGTGTCGCCGTTGATATTTTTATTTTTATTATCTTCATATAATAAATTAACTTTCAAATTCAAAATTCAAACACTGTGTGGAATATGCATTTACTTGCACTTATGTCAAGATGGCATACGCACTGCAAGGTTCACCACTCCTGTCTGATTTTTCGTTGTTATCACATGTTGTCACCACTAATAACTCCATCTTTTGTCTTATTGTAGTCCCACTATGATTGTGGTATATTTCTTTTCTTGTCTTGGATTTTCTTGTCGTGGTGCATTGAGGAAACCACCAAAGTGGGGTGCCTTTTTGTCCATAATGACTATAGCAGCAGTTATAGGAAGGTGGTTTTTTGGAATGACATTTGTTAAAAGTCCGAGGTAGCTAGTAATGCCATTCTTCTATTAAAAGTTCATTTTTGGTGTAGTCTCTGTCACCTGTACATTGGGCCGCATCGTCACAATATGCTACCAACTCCTACAGTTCATCCCGTTTGCTGTGTAATCATGTGGGCGAAACTTCTTCCGGTGCCTTCCAGTGTAGGTACATCGCATTCAGTACATGAGTTTTCGCATCTTCCAATTAGTTTCTTTTGAAAATCTTTCAGGGTGCACTATTTTTCACATTGACAGTTGTCGTCTTAAGGGCCATTCAGAGATCAATGTGGCCTTAACACCTCTTCAGAGATTCTAGTTGATACTAATACTCCAATTTTTGGTCCATTATATGGAAATAATTTGGTGGAATGTCACAATACAAATATGGCTATAAGTAAACAACTCAAATTGATTACCTTATTCATCAGAATATTTGTTAATTTTGAGCACGTGTGTCGCACTGGTCTTAGTTAAAAAAAAAAACCAAAAAGTAGGTAGTAGTAGTAAGACAAAGTTTTAAATCCGGTTTTGTCCCCGTCAACGGGGGTGGCCGGATACACCCTCACACTTGCATACTGGGCGTGAGAGGATTTATTGAGCAAAAGATAATTGACCGATGCCCTTCCCGGACGCCAATCCAGTTTTGGCGGTGGGCCTAGCCCTTTGGGCAACTATGCCCACATACAAGGCAGCATGATGCTGGAGGGCCGCCAAGCTCCCAGAGCTGATGCCCTGTAGGTAGAATCTTCCTTTCATTCTACCAGGGTACCAGCTACCCTCCCGCTCAAGATTTCCAAGATAAAATCGATGGGAGGGACGGTTAGCCGCCGACAACTCGGCCTGGGACAGGTGTAACGGTTACCAGGATACCAGTAGCAGCCCTAAAAAGAAACCCTGACCTGACCACTGTATTGAACTTAATTTAATTGCCTTGTACAATGTAAGTGCCCAACCTCAGCCCATAAGAATGAAATTTTCATATTTTAACCCAGGTTCTTCTCCGTATGGGGTTCCATGGCATAGAATCTTACTCCTTTTTCAAGCTTTTTCTTCTTTTCTTTAATTGTGTCCTGTGTTCGCATGGGAATGAACCCAGGAGTTACAAACCAGCCATTATTTCTTCTAGTGTTTCGGCATATTTGCAGCCTGCACAGAAAGGTAAATTTCATCAGTGACCTTATTTCTACTGCATAAATTATAGTATCTTGATTATGCTTTAAAAACAAAACGGACACACACTACTGACTCCTTATTTATTTTTCCTAACATTAAACATATCACCAATATTTTTTTTCAGATATAGTCCCACTAGTTAGTAATTATGCTGTATCACGCATTAACCACTTTTGGTCGTTTAAAAGTATTCACAAAAAGAACCTATCCTTGGTGTAATATATTCATCAATTAGAATAAAGACTTATACGGAATAATATCCCATACAACAGTACATATGCAAACCATTTACAGCAAGTTTGGCTCGAACTTTGTTTAAGAAGTTCTGGTGTACATTTAAGTTAGAGATGTTGGCATGTTTTGGCATAAATCTTTACACAATCTGATATTTGTATCCTTCTATTATGCGAGTTATTACATTAAATTCTTTTGACTTTGCATCATTTTATAATGATACATTTTTTTGTTGCGGCATGTAGTGTTTGTCTTCAAACAGAGCTACTTTTGAATGTCTATCTTTGACAAGAAAGAAACTTCAGGTGGGTCGTGTCTGGTCGTCTTGAGCATATTTCCACTGAAATGCCTGAGATGCAATATGGAATAAAACTTAATAAACCGAAAGACCTTGAAAATATTGAAGTACTCTATAGCACAAGCTCAATTAAAGGTTGTGAAATTGTCTAGCAAAAAAACTAGAGGTAAAGAGTCATTTCTGTTGTAAAGTTTAAAGAGTTCGATGTTGAAATAAATTGAGAACTGAAAACCCTAATGCAAGTGGTTTGATTGTAAGCAATATGGAAACATGTTTCAGTAGGATGATTTCATTACCTTGCACTATTTTCGATGTAATGGCCAATGTTACTCCAGTGACTTTCAGTAACTCTTCTATGTTCGGGTTGCACTTGCATTGGGGGAGTGTAGATGAAGGTCATTGTCATGTGAACCATTCAGCTGTAGTAAGCTCCTGTTGTGATTGTTTAGCTCTTGGAGACACATGCAGAGCAATTTTTGAGCATCTGGTGCTGTTGTTTGTTACTCCTTCCTGGAAATGAGTCTTGATTAATGCGCAGGAATGGTAGAGTGCAAATGTTTAACCCTTCCTCTTTTGTGGCTTCAGGACTGCCATATGATCTATTTCCTCATCCTGGTGCTTTAGAAAGGTTATTTTTGCCATAGAAAAATCTTTGTTGCTTCTGCGTCCTCCCTCGTCTCCCGCGCCAAACAATCAGACGTCCCTTCCCTGATTTAATGACACTGGCACCATAGACCTTAGAATCTACTGCTATAAGCTTGCATGTGAAGACAGGTGTTAGGGCCAAATTCAAATGTGTATTTCAGACATGTCTGCCCTATTTCCCTGAAACCCATGCGACACTCTTATCAAGGTTTCCACTCGTATTACCTGGGATACTGTGCAAAGTCCATCTTATCATTCTCACTGCTTTTCAACAATGTTATTTGTTAAACTAAAAAAGTGAACTTCTACCAATCCCAATTTGATGAAAACTTGTTACGTTATATTGTGGAGCAAGAAATACCCATGCACTGTATCATCATTATTTTGAGTACTGAGTCATTTGTTCTGATTGGCTCATAAAAAACTCTATCAATCCCAATGTCCAATTTGATACACTATGGTTAGTGGTGCATGCAACTAGTATCCATGGGGGGGGCCTTGGTCATCACTATGTGGCACATATATTAATGTAGCTCATTTGCATATTTGCTCCCTGCTACAGGGATCTGCAAATGACTCAGATTGGCAACACAACAAAAATCGGCTTATTGCCGATCATGTGGGGAATGACCAACACAACATTGACTGGGACAGACCACAATTCTGGCACCGGAACACTAATTGGACTGAAAGGAAACCCATGGACAACTTCAATAGGTACAAAGTATCCAAATTCTCCTGGATGGGGTAGACTACTCAAAGGATTCCTCTCGACCATTGAACAGGAAACTTAATTACTGGAATCCTTTGATCATCTCTTATTGTTCTCTCCCCCCCCCTCTTGTGTAAGCTGTGATATATAAGGTGCGCATCATGACTGTTTGTTAGCTCTGCCTTTCCAATTTGTATGCCTCAAGGGAAAGATTGTCTACTCTTGGATCTTGCAAGTTTTTTAACTTGCAGTAATTTTTGGTTATAAAGTACTTCACCATAGTCCCTATAATAGATTGCTGGTCAATAGATGTTTATAACTTTATTTTCCAATCACGAAAGTGCTGCCAGAATTGTTCCGAGGTCGGCAAGCGTGCGTCGCAATATCTGCATCAAAGTGGCATAGAACTCTGGGTACCCTCATATGCGGTTAACCAATGGGGAGGTCAACCTACTCCAACAAGCCAATCGGCATTTAACACCTGCATGTTGACGGGCACTTCACGCTCGGTGGGAATTCGGTGGAGAGATTCATTAGGGCTGTTCGTCAATAAAGGGTCACCGTCCACTCGAATGTGTGTCATCAAGGGTGGACTGGTTCCGTGTAGAGAAAGGACAAATGGGGGGGGAATGATCTTTTGAGAAGGAAATATTAGTTGCTGAAGATGTTCAATTGGCTTCAATGTACTGCTATCGCCCTCAATGCATGACTTCTGCTGATCCCTTTTCTGCAGTCTTAATGATATTTCCCCTCCTGGATTTGAAGGACTTCAGGGCTTCATGTCTCACAAGCAAAATTCCTACATGATTGGGAGGAATTGATTTCTTTCTGCTTTGGTTTGGCAGCAAGGTCAGGTTTTTTGGTCAATTGTACTAATAAGTGTTTATAACAACGCCTACATAGCTTGTTTATAACATATTTCCCACATCTGTCTGTAAAGAGAGTAGGGGTAAGTGCAAGATCACTATGAGATTACAAATTCATTTTAGGCATGGTTTTGAAGAGATCACCGGGCGCGCGTGGACAAGCGTACTCGACAAATTTCCCGCTTTCTCGTCATCGACATCACTCTTGTTCGCATACGGTTTTTCCTTTTTGTTCCTCTTCAAAGAGGCTCATGTAATGAGATGCGCTAGGTAACACTTTTCTTTCTGCTCCCCATATATATAGGCTCAGAAGTCTTGTCAAGGCGTGCGTGGCACTGAATACGGACTAAGGGGGATGGGGTCTGCCTTTGGTAAAAAATGTTCCATTTACGAAAATTAGATCATGCAATGGGGCTTAATTGTGTAGCATTGTATCTACAAATGCTTTTTATTCGATCTCAATTGGACATTTGATTCCCGAGATATGGCTGATCAAAGTGAAGCAATGTACGCGAAATTTGCCAAAAACCGCATAATCTGCTATACTGTATCATGTGAAAGAATTTACATGGGTTTATATATTTAAGATATTTTAAAGATTTTAAAAAAAGAAAAACCATAATTTTAACACATTTATTTTGGGCTAGTGAATTAAATCTCAATTATTTTGTCATAATTAAAGTCATTAAATGTCTGGGTAAGTGATTTTTATGTTTTTATTGTTTTCTCACCCTGTCTCACCCTGCGATATTTAAGGAAAATTATTTAAAAATTAATTACAGGACCATGGATGCACCGATTTCGTGATTCTTTATTATAATAATCATGATAATTCAGTATAAAATTAAATTTTAAAAAATACATATTTCACTCCGCGCCCTCATTTTGTCTAAATGATGTTTTCGAGTTTCTATAACTCGTTTCGTCCAAAATAGCAACAACAAAAACGAAACGAACGTAACTAGAGAATGCTACTGCTATGCCATGAATTTGGCACGAACAATTCAGCACAATAGGGCTGTGAACATGAATCCCGATTTTTCAAAATTGTGTTCCAAATTTCAAATTACTCCATGAAATTATTGATTTGGTCGATTGCCGTTGCCATGGCAACGGTATCAAAATCCGGCTTTCATGGTTCACGCTTATTATCTACTCTCCCGCACATTCCACCAAGTTTCGACCCAGTAGCTTGTTTTAGTTTATGTATTTCCGGCTGTTCTAGTGTTTAGCCAATCAGAGGCCTTACGTGTTTACCATGGCACCAAGCAAAAATTGACATGAAGTTTAAAAACTTGTTGACATGACTGTACACTATTTATGAAAATTAAGAAAAATCACTTCAAAGTTCACTGCATTCAACCATGGCCCCTCCCTTAACGTTGTGTCCCCTACCTCATCATTGGTGCCAATACTCTGGTAAAACTTTCTTCTTTTTTCGCATTTGTTTACTGATTTAGTCTATTTCCCATCATGCTCATGTAATCGACTGTGGTTTCATCATCATCCATTCACCTTTTGGGTGTGTGCGTGGCACCGAATACACACAACCTGTTGTGTCTTTCCCGCGGCCACTGGCTCTTTCACCATCGTGAAACGAGGGCTGTGGCACATTTGGTATTTCATATTGCCCTCTCCCAACACTCCAGTCCATCAACTGTGGTCATATAATCACTGGTTCGTATATGGAAAGTTTCCATTATAAACATGACCACCCCTAAAAGGTATGGAACTGCTTCATAGTGATGATTATTGATGCTTTGCATAGTTTACTCTTTCCTGCCCTGGGTTATTGGTTTTTGGAAAACATTAAGTGATAACCACAACTGTACCCATATAACAAGTACCAAACGGCACAGATAAAATCACCGCTTCACTATAAGGATTACTCACCGCGCCTCGCAATCAGTATTGTCAGTCTGGCTTTCATTCACGAATCACGTGTCAAAGTCCTCTTTGTCACCAATGGCATGAACATCACTTAAATAACACCCACATAGTGCAAAATATACTGCTATACACATATATATTTGCTCTTTCCCCCGCCTATTCTACTCAATTCAGTAATATAAGCTTTGGCATCTCTTGGCGATTGTCCAGCCTGTCAGCACAAGTGGTTGGGCCGCATCTCACTTTTGATTTGGTCCAGCAACTAACAGAGTTACATCACATGAATTATAATGTCCATCGTTGTACATAGGTTCAATATTCCACGTCGAGTTAAGAAAATATACAAGTTCCATCACAAATTTCCATACAAGTATATAGTTATTGACAGTACAAAAAAACATTCAAGTCACTATGACCATCAGATGGTAACTAACAGTAGCATGGCTAATGAATTGTACGCGGCAGTTGTACAGAATTAGATGAGCGTTGCTGGAATATGTGTTGAAAAATATCCCTACACTGTTTGTCGGGTTAATATAGTCTACTAGTATTAGTGTTTAATGTGTACCATCAATTCATTCTCTGCGAATTGTCGTTGCTAGACAGAATAAAGATCACCTTGACATTTCGGGCCAGCGCCCTTGACATATACAAGTGGGCCGGTCCCTTCGCACAGGCACTTTGTCTGCACCAATATCAACTGGAGAGTGCCACTATTACACATAGACTAGGATCAATTTGTGGTGAACAATATGGATACAATTCCCATACCGAATGCGGATGTGGGTCCATCAGACAAAGCGTGGTGCAATAAAGTCCTGTAGCTCACTTCTTCGGCATTGTTTCCGGGCAAACCACCTAAATGTCCCTTGGACTCCTTTTGAGCGACAATAGTTGTCATGTCACGCAAGTACTCCATCCTGTTTTGTGGCCTGCCTCCATATATTTGCTCCAAGCTTTTGTGTTCCACAAGCTCGGCGAAAAAATGAACGCTAGCTTGTGGCAATAGCGTACCAAACAGAATCATGATGGCCAGATCAGGAAGACGAAGTGCAAGTCTATTCGATCAAGACTGCTTCTGGAGGTCAACTGATAGTGCTTCTTGGGGTAGCTCTTTTAAATGGACATCTACCAATAATGTTGTCATCACCACTATCAATGACTACATATTGTTTATAGCATAATAGAAGGCCCATCAATAAAACCTAGGAACACCAACACAGTGGCCGTGATTGCTTCCACATGGGTTTCGCAAACACCAGCAGGCGGCGGGGATCCAGGGGGGGCGGAGGGGACGCCCGCCTCCTGGGTATTCTATTCTTCAAAGTCTGCAAATCGCCCGCTTTTGAGGCGTCTTTTGGACCAGTTACAGCCTTTCAGCAGCCCCCGGTAATTTGACAGTTTCGAATCCTGGATCCGCATTGAACACAGTCCCGTCTTGAAATAGATTGTGTCGTGTTTGATTTTGGTTGATTTGAAACACGGCTTTGGGTTGTCCCACAGGTTCAGCTGTCGAAGTCAATAATGAACATGACACAAGCCCAGTCTAAATATTTGTCTTTGTGATACAACTTCTCGCAAATATGAGTAAAAGTGAATGTGGCTCTTATACCGCCCGTTTTATTACAGGCACACTATCACAAACGTTTTTTCGCACCCACCTTTGCCACGTTTATCATTATGATAATGGCTAGTAAGGTCCCTCTTCATCGCAACGATGCCTATGCTGGTAGTTTTGTCTTCCAACAACTTTGAAGCTTCTGTGCGTCGCCTATTTCTCCATTCCAATGTTTTAGCAAATCCTTTCCAACGCGCCCGGCTTCAACTTTCCACAGTGTATACCGGTCTGTTTCTGCTCAACAATGCAGACTGGTCATTCGTGCTCGCTACTAGCAGCTGATTTACCACGTCATATCCACATCAAACCAATTATGTGGATGCTGGATCTTTGCTTGAAAGAGTGAAATTGATTGTGCAACTGGCGTATTTGTCTGCCCATAGACTGCTGTATATGTTGGGATGTATGTTGTTTGGCAGTGCGGAAGACGGAACTCATCTGGCTCCATTCACAATTTCTGTCACTCCGCCCGAGATCAGCTGCGTTGCCAGTGTTGGTGTCACCAACTACCTTGCTTGGTGTTCTAGAGCAAGAGACACTGGACTTTTCAATCGCCATCTGCTGGACGTGTTTGTATTGGGCGCTGCTATAACCACGAGACATCGTTTGGTAGAGATTTAACATGGCCCTCCAATTGGTCCCATTTGTTCGTTGGTGTAGCCACATTAAGCGTTGCTCTCAAGCATGCCTCATAGAGTCTCTTACGGCCATCTGTCCAGACTATTGGCTCGACTCGGGCACATCAGGAAAGAATATGGTTTTCATGTTGATTTGCATGTGGCGGCATATAATCAAGCCACGGCAGCCAGCACATCTTTAAAGTCAGCTCGACAAAGGTTGTTTGTGTTTTTCAGGAACAGGTGGGGGATGAAAATCGTCACCCATCCGATACTGTAGGTTATCCAACACGCTTTTGACTAATGACCAACGATGGGCGGTCAGTGGTTGTAGTGGCATGTAATCTGACTCCTCCAACTCTATGAATCGCCCCCATACAGATATTTCATTTCATGGGTCCGCTATTTCCATTCATCGCGCAAGCATGCTTACCACTCAGCGAATCTTCTTGATTGGTATAAATGATCCGAGTTAGGTTTGCTTTCAATTAAAACGTGCCAACCTTTGTTGATTGAAACTGATGGATCTATAGCAAACAAATGTCCAATGCATCGTACCTGGGGTCTACTACTGACACAACTTCTTCAAAACACACCTTCAACCTTGCGCTGCATCCAATTGATCTTGCCAACTCATGCTTCTCCACACTATTGATCAAAAAGAGCTTGTAGCTCACTAGGCGATCTCTTTCTGGGCCAACTTTTGCGAGGAGTTTCCTTTAATCGGCAGCCAAGCGCTTGCGGTCTTTGCGTTCCTGCTCACATTTGTCCTGATAAACACAGCCTGAGCACGCAATGCTTCACAATCACTATTCCTTGTTAGTCCTTTCGCCGCACTTGAGCGTCAAAAACAAAAAAAAAAAAAAAAAAAAACCTCTACCGCACCACAGATACTTTCTTCATCTTGTCAAAGTCATGCCGTTGGGCTTCGATGGTGCCTGGCGAGCTGGCGAAGGGTTTCTTCTGCTTTGTTTTCGACGGAGAAAGCTTGTTAAGCTGTGCTGGTGAACCAACGAAGGTGGTTTTAGTCAATTTATCTTCTTGAGAATAACAGGCTTCTTCTTTAAGACTTGGTACAGTCGGGGTAGGTAAGGATGGTCCTCCATTTGCATCACAATCACATATTCTATACGCTTCCGTATCTCTGGGAATCAAACAAACAACCTTGCAATTTGGAGTCCAACACAGACGCAATTGAGATGCTTGTATTGGCTAAATGTCTCATATAATCCAGTTTCCAACCAATAAAATTGGCCGGTGGACCCCAGGGGGTTATAAAGAAAATATTTTGCCATAAGTAGTGGTACTTGGGATATTAATAAACTCTGTTGGCAGTTTAATATGAAACCGGCGGCGTTTTCCGTCTGTCCGTTTCCAGGTGGTTATTTTAATCCGCTCAATCTTCGAATCTTTAATATCCGATTGAGTAATTCAGCAAACTGAATGAACTAATTGAACCGCTGGAACGGGCAAACCGGCAAACGCCCTCCACACCCCCCCCTCCACCGCCAGTTTGAGTATTGAAATTGTCTTACCCACCTAATTCTATCTATCTCTACAAAATCCTTGAAGATATGTGAAGTAAATGGTAAAACCATCAAAATTGTCCAGAACACTACTTTATTTGCCAAGATTCAAATTCAAATGCTCATCTATTTGAGACGCTTATTTCCTTTCGGAAAGCGATAAATCGTCAAAATATGGACGTATATAGATAATTCTTTAGGACATTTGGCCACATAGACTGGTGCTTTACATTTTTTTTAATAAATGGGTCCACAGCATTTTACCAACCTCCTCTCACCTTTAAATGAATGTAGGGGGGGGGGGGCGGTTCTGAACTTGGCCAAATGGGGTGGTGGTGGTTGGCGCTGCTTTCAGTTCATTAAGCTCAACTTGAAACTATTTTTTCCATATATATATCCAAATCTGCTCTCCACCCGTTGGAACTCTCATTTGGGTGGAACTATGCCCCACAGCCATGAGTCATAGTTGGTTTTGTCCATACTTCCTTTGGTAGATTTACAGAATTAGGACATTTGGTCACATAGAGTGGTGCTTATACATTTTGTTACTGAATGGGTCCACACCATCCGGACTTAAACCCAACACCAATCCTCTACTGTCACCTGTAAAAGATGATGACTGGTTCTGAACTTGGCGAAATGGTAGTGGTGGTGGTTTTGCAACTGCATTCAGTAATACTCAGTAACGTCTGAAACTAGTTGTTTCAGCCTCTCAATAGATAGGCTTTTGCATAGAGTAAGAAGATTTTTCCATGTATCCAAATCTGGCTCACACCATTGGGAAACTCATTTGGGGTGGAACTATGCCACTGGATGAGCGTAGTGGGTATTTTTGTCCATACTTCCTTTGGTAGATTTAACAGCATTAGGACAGTTAACCAATAGAGCAGTGCGTAACAATTTTGTTAATGAAGGGTCCACACCATCCGGTGCTTAACCCAACACAATTCCTCTACGTGTCCACCTGTAAAAGATCCGATGTCTGTTTGAACTTGGCAAAATGGTAGTGGTGGTGGTTTCACGCATTCAGTAATCTCAAGGTACTCTGGAAACTAGTTTTCAGCCTATCAATAGATAGGCTTTTGCCATCGAGTATAAGATTTTTCCATATATCCAAATCTGGCTCACCACCATTTGGGTGGAACTATGCCCCACAGCATGAGCATAGTGGGTTTTGACCTTACTTCCTTTGGTAGATTGTACAGAATTAGGACATTTGGCCACATAGAGTGGTGCTTTACATTTTTGTTAATGAATGGGTCCACACCATCCATACACAAATCCAACATCAAACCTTACAGTCAGTTGCAAATAAGCCATTTAAAAAAAACCAATAATACTATACTAACCAAACAAAAACAATTCCACATAAGAATGATGAACCCAAATGTTTTCAGCATTCTTAGCTACCAGGTTGGTGCATTCACCAAATTACATACTTGGTCACTGCACGGAGGGTGGGAAACCAAGTTATAGTGCATGGCGTGTGTCTTCTTAAAGTAGAAGTAGTCTCACTCATTGTAGAATGTGTGTACATACGGTGCAACATGAAATCATATCAACCACTGAAATTGATCAGCCATGTCTACAAAATAATAGATCTTCATAAATTATAAACTTTAGTTTTGAATAGTTTTAATTAAATTATAGTGCATGGCGTGTGTCTTCTTAAAGTAGTCATCTGTTGATACCCTAACCCCAATAAAAATGCTACCTTCAATTTTTGGCTGACCAGGCTCCTGATACAAACATTTTCAGGTAGGCATCATACTTTTGTACTTTAGTACTTTACTACTACTTTGTGACATTATGTGGGTGGCATTTAGATCAAGCTCTTCTCTTATATGTCACAGTTTGCATGAGGGCTGCATACTTTGAACTGGTTTTAGAGGCCTTTGTCATCCATATGCACAGCATCTACGCTTGATACACTTTCTTCTAAAATAACTTGATTGGGATTCATCAAGTTCTGTGTCTTCATCACCTTTGGTCATAGGCCAATTCTCCGAGTGATAATTAATGGTTTGGATGACGGTGAACACGTCCTGGACACACTCTTCTGTATAAATTGCTTTTCTCATGTCCAAGCTCCATTTATTGTGCTCCATATATCTTCAACCACCTTTGGACAAAGCCATTCTTTCAGTGATGAGAAGTTTGGAACGATGTTAAACCTCCCTGGCACACGTCTCTGTTCCTTATGAACCCATTTCCTATCACTGCTAAACCATTTTCCCCGCCCAATTTGTGTCGTAATCATGAATGTTGGACACGTTATCCTGTCACAGTTCTTTGTAGATTGCTTTCCCATGCCCAAAACTACAAACTCCCTTTCTTTTGGGTGCGGGAAAACTTTTAAGTATTTCCTAAAAAGAAACTGCTGTTAGAGGACTTTGTAATCAGCCTGCACAACATCTTGCACATATGCACTTTAAAATAAATGCATTTAGCAAGTGCATGTGATGCCGTAATGTGGCTCAATATCTTATCAACACTTTGGACATAAGCAGTTTTTCATTGATAATGAAAGTTTGGATGATGTGTAATAGTTTTGTGTGCGTGCCTTCCTTTTGTTAATATGAAACACATTCCCTGTCCCTGCTGAACCATTAGCCATAATTATCCAGTCTTTAGCACTGTAATTAGTTGTCCTTTGTTACTTGAAAAAATTACTATTTTCCTCCTAAACTTGCATTCCGTCAAGCTTCCATTTCCACCACTAGTCATGACAACTGTTTCATTCATTTTTTCTTGCGTGCTGAATTTCTCTTATCTGAGGCAGAAGTGCTTCTTATTTCCTGCACAATGTGGCGAGATTGGTCTTGAGGTTTGCAATCGTGCACAGTTTTTGGACGTCACGTTGCAGCTCTAACTTGTCCCTCTGAGTGTTAAAACCTGCTCCATCAGCATTGCACTAACATTGAATTTTGCTATTGGCTCCAATGTGGTGCTGATAACATTACTGCCAGCCTATGCCTTTGATTGGCTGTTCCAGTTCGTCTTTCTCCCTATCGACTCATTTCGTTGAAGATGGCCGTGGTTTAATGTTCTAGTTGTCTTGGTTGTTGTTCTTTTGGGACTAGAAGACTGTCTGCTTGTTTTTCAGGTGGGAGCAACAGCTAAGAGATTATCAGCAATTAATCTGATGGACCTCAGGTTAGGTTACCAGGATTCTTTCAACCTTATTGTCCCAAATTGTCATCCCTGTTCCAGCGTGCTGTTGGGCGTTGGATTTTTCAGGTGGTACTCTTTTTTGTCCCACCATGACACTTCCGGATAACCTGGAGTTTAACGGCTAGTTTTACAAGCTGTTTGTGGGCAAAATCCTCCCCCAGTGTAGGACCAACTCATCCATTGTCTCCAAAAGACTTCACGTCCGTAGTATAAGATAATTTAAGTACATAAATTTGATTTTGATGCCTCTAATATCTGGCTGATTCTTCCTGTCCTCAGAGTTTGAATATTGCCATGCATTTGGCCTGATTCATTTGTGTTTTGCCCCTTCAACATCTTTTAGCTCTTCCATATTTTGAATGCTTTGTACATACTTTATGTCAGCGTGCGTAGCACATCTGACCTAGTGTGCTCCTAGGCGTTCTTTGAAGTTAGGCGGTTATCGCCTCCTTACTTGTTCCTTAACCGTTTTCTTTCCTTCTCTTCTCCTTTCTTCTTTCTGACCATTGGGCTCTCCCTCCACATCCTTGATCGGATTTAACTTATCATGGTTTTGGGAGTCCAAGTGTGGGAAAATATCGGATCCAAACATGATAATGATAAATTGGAGTTAACCGCCCAATTTAATGGGTCTTGCTGTGAGTTTTAAAATATTGGGCTCGACTGCGTCTCGCCCAATAGTTTTGTCACTCATAGCTCGACCAATTACTTTGGGCTTAATCGATCCAATTTTATATCAAAATTGTCAGAAGCATGGTGTTTGTTGAACGGTTCAAAAGTTATGCTTTTTTGGGGTCAAGGTCAGCAGGGTTCACGGGGTAAGTTATTTACTGTGTATAAAATTTAAACAAGGTCAAATCGAAAATCTGTTTAGCCATCTTATAGGACGCTGGATGAGAGGTCAATAAAAGTCATCATGACTTCATCACTGGAAGCATGGTTTTAGGGGTCAAAGGTCAAACTTCAAATTACGTTCACGTCAAATCACTACTCCGCCTACAGATTAAGTAACCTTATCGTGTGAGTATGCATATGAAGTAACTTGAACCCTTTACAAAGTTTATGGGTCAAGATGTCAATCTGGGGTCATCTGATGTCCACAGGGGTCAAACCGATTTACTTGTGTAAAATTTAAAACAGGTCAAATAGAAAATCTGTTTAGCGCATCTCATAGGAGCTGATGAGAGGTTCTAAAAGAGTCAATACATGACTCATCACTTGCCCCCACTGTTTGGGGTCAAAGGTCAAAATACTTCAATTAACGTTACCGTCAATCATCTTACTCTCCACATGTTAAGTAACCTGATCGTGTGGGTTATGAATATGAATTAGCTTGAGACTCTGTACAAAATTTGGGTCAAGAGTTCAAATATGGTGTCCATGTGGGTCACAGGGGTCCAACATATTTACTGTGGTGTAAAAATTCAAAATTAAGGTCAATAGAAACTCTGTTTAGCCCATCTTATAGAAACTGATGAAGGGTCAATAAAAGTCAATTATGACTTTTCAACTTGACCATGTTTTATGGGTAAAGGTCAAAATACTTCAAATTATGTTACATTTCAAATCACCACTCCTACAACATGAACATATTCGTGTGACTTATGCATTATTTGACTTGAGGAATTTAAAACCCCAAAAAAGTTCAATGGGAGAGAGGTCAATCTGTGGGGTCATCTAGGGTTATTCTTCCCCCGCCTACCTTATACGTCCTCTTGCAAAGAGCACTAGGTCTAGTTCTTGCCTTCGTTCTTTCCTTTTCTTTCTTCCAAAAACGCTCCTTTACCATGCTTTCTCCTGTCCACACGCTTGGGCCGATTTTCCACAAACTTGTTCTGAAGAACCACCGGACCGGAGGCGTCATATATGGTGTACATGTGTTACACAGATTGTGACAAAGTTCATGTGTGCCGATTAAAGGGGCTTCTTTGAAAATCTTATAAATTCCTTCTGCCATAAATCAATTGCTAAGATCACAAATTTTCAGTCGGAAGAACCATTAACCCAAGGCCCATATGGTGTTCACAGATGGGGTGAAAGGCATGTTAGGCTGATGATATGGGCATTTCTTTGAAAAATCTAGATAAATTTTCCATTTTCAGCCTCAAATTAATTTACTGTGTATAAATTTAAAACAAGGTCAATATAAAAATCTGTTTAGCCGCATCTATAGGACCTGATGAGAGGTTTCAATAAAAGTCAATCATGACTTCAATCACTGGAAGCATGTTTAGAGAGAGGGTCAAAGGTCAAATACTTCAAATTAAGTCGTTAGCACTTCAAATCACTACTCTCGCTACAGATTAAGGTAACGCTGTATCGTGTGCGTCATGTGCATATTGATTAGCTTGAGACCCTTTACCAAAGGTATGGGGTCAATGAGGTCAAATGGTTCATCTGAGGTCACAGGGGTCACACATTTACTGTGTGTAAAAAATTAAAAAAGTCAATAGAAAATCGTTTTAGCTTCACATCTCATAGGAGGCTGATTAGAAGTCAATAAAAGTCATTCATGACATCATCACTTGAACCATATTTTAGGGGTCAAAGGTCAAAATACTTCAAATTCGTTACCCTTCAAATCACTACTCCTGCCCTTACAGATTAAGTAATGCCTGATTGTGTGATCTATGCATATGAATTAGCTTGAGATCTTTACAAAGTTATGGTCAGAGGTCAATATGGGGATCATGTGAGTCACAGGGTCACATATTTACTGTGTGTAAATTTCAAAATTAGGTCACAAAAAATCTGTTTGGCCCATCTTATAGAACTTGATGAAGGTCAATAAAGTCAATTATGACTTTATCACTTGACCCATGGTTTAGGGGGTCAAAGTGGTCAAAATACTTCAAAATATGTTCCATTTCAAATCACCACTCCTACAGATGTTACATGATCGTGTGACTTATGTCCTTAATTGACTTGGCATTTACAAAAGTAATGGGTAGAGAGGTGCAATCTGCGGGTCATCTAGTTTTATTTCTTCCCCGCCTAACTTATACTGCTCCTTGGCAAAGAGACTAATTCTAGTTCTTGTCGGCTTTTTTCTCTTCTTTCTTTCATTTCTTCCAAACGGCTTCTTAAAATGCTTTCTCCTTACCAAACGCTTGGGGCGATTTCAACCAAACTTTGTTCTGAAGACTCACTGGACCGAGCGTCATATATGGTGTACACCGATTTGGGACCAAGTTCATGTGTGCCGATTAAGGGGGTGGCATTCTTTGAAAATTCTAATACATTTCCGTTCCTTTCTGGGGGCCAGTAAATCAATTGGCTATGGTCGCAAATATTCTCGGAGACAACGCATTAACGCGCTAAGGGCCCATTAGGGTGTAGCACAGATTGGGGTGAAAATGTCAATGTAGGCTGATTAAAGGGGCATTCTTTGAAAATCTATAAATTCCATTTTCAGGCCTCAAATTAATTGGCTATGATGACCAAATTTGGTCTGAAGAACCACTTGACCAAGACCCATAAGGGTGTAAACACATTGGGGTCAAAGGTCATGTGGGGGCCGATTAAGAGGGGCATCTTCATCACACTATAAAATTACTGCTTGGTCCTCAAATTAAAAAAATAAATGCTAGATCACTTTCAATTAGAAGAACCTTCAACGCAAGACGCATGATAAGTGTAGCACAGATCTGGGTGAAATGACAATGTTTGCTGATTAAGGGGTATTCTTTGAAATTCATGAAATTCGCTCAGTGCTCAATCTAGTGCTAGATCACTACACAATGGTGCAGAAAAACCATTACGCACTGACAGCAAGTCCTAATTGGGGTGTACACAGATTATCAAATTCATATACCCTGAGTGAAAGGGTCATTCTTTGAAAATCTGTAAATTACATCTTCTATCTTCTGCCTTACTTTCTCAAAATAACCCGTCTGTTGCAAATTAATTCTTTCTTTCTTTGGCCAACCGCATCCTTAAAAATGCTTTCTCCTAACGGGCAAATGCTTGGTGGGCCGATTTCAACCACAACATTGTCTTTCTGAAGAACCACTGGACCAAGCGTCATATATGGTGTAGAAACATGAGGGTGACAAAGCTGGCATTGCTTGCCTATTAAGGGGGCATTCTTGAAAATCTATAAATTCCTTCTTCTGCATAAATCAATTTCATTGTCACAAATTTCAGTTGGAACGAACCACTATAACCTCAAGGCCCATATAGTGTGTACACAGATTGGGGTGAAAGGCATGAGGCTGATTAAAGGGGCATTCAGGGCTTTGAAAATCTATAAATTGCCATTTTCTGCCTCAAATTAATTGGGGCTATGATCACGCAAAGAGTTTGTTCTGAAAGAACCATCTGACCCAATACCCATAAGGGTGTAAACACATTGGGGTCAAAGGTCGGTAAGGCCTATTAAAGGGGTCATTCTTCATCAAATCTATAAAATTGCTGCTTTGGACTCAAATTAAATGCTATGATCACTTAAATTAAAAGGTAAGCCTCGCAACTCAAGGAACCATATAGAGTTACAGCACAGATTTGGTGAAAGACAATGTTGGCTGATTAAAGGGGTATTTTGTAAATTCAGAAATCCTTCAGTCTCAAATCTAGTGCTATGATCACCAATGTTGTCAGAAACCATTAACCACTGACAACAAGTCCAGATGGGGGTGTACAACAGATTCAATTTCAATATAACTGATTAAGGGGCATTCTTGAAAATCTGTAAATTACATCTTCTGCCTTATTTACTCAAAATAACCCTCTGTTCAAATTAATTTCTTTGCTTTCTTTCCAAACGCTCCTTAAAATGGGCTTTCTCCTAACCCAAATGGCTTGGGCCACCGATTTCACAAGCCAAACTTGGTTCTGAAGAACCCTGGCCAAGCGTCATATCTGGTGTAGGCACGATTTGTGACAAAGTTCATGCTTGCCGATTAAAGGGCATTCTTTGAAAACTCTAATAATTTCTTCTTCTTGCCTGCATAAATCAATTGGCTATGGTCACAAATTTCATTCAGAAGAACCATTAACTCCAAGGCCCATATAGGTGTACACATTGGGGTGAAGGGCAATGTAGGCCGATTAAAGGGCATTCTCTTGAAAACATATTCTCTTCTTCTAACACAATAATTTGCTATGATCACAAATTTCATTTCAGTCAAAGAACCATTAACCCAAGGCCTATATAGTGTTGTTACCACAGATTGAGGGGTGAGAGGTCATGTAGGCTGATTAAAGAGGGGCATTCTTTGAAACTCTATAAATTTCCATTTTCTGCCTCAAAATAATTGGCTATGATCAACCCAAAGTTGGGTCGGGAAGCCACTGACCCAAGACCCTAAGGGTGTAAACACATGGGGTCAAAGTCAGTAGGCCGTAAAGGTGCATTCTTCATCAAATCTATAAATTGCTGCTTTGGTGCTCATATTAAATGCTATGATCACTTAAATTAGAAGAATATCTGACTCAAGGACCATAGAGTGTACACAGATTTGGTGAAAGACAATGTTGGCGGATTAAAGGGGTATTCTTTTAAATTCATAAATTCGCTTCAGTCTCAAATCTATGCTCTTATCAGCAATGTTGGTCAGAAAAATCATTAACCACGACACAAGTCCTATATGGGGTGTACCCAGATTATCCAATTCATATACACTGATTGAAAGGGGCATTCTTGTGAAAATTGTAAATTAGGCATCTTTCTGGGCCTTACTTACTCAAAATAAGTCCGTCCTCCGTCAAATTAACAGGTTCAGCTAGGTCTGTCAACAGTGCTAGAAACATTGCATGCTGACAATTAGTGCTTCTTCAGAAGTCCATTTAGCCCTAGTTTAGCAATTAGATACGTATGGGGCGTCCCCATTTCAAACATCTCAGGTTTGAAATGGGATATTGGAAAAACAAAAGGAGCACACTAACTTTTTGGCTGGGTGAATACATCTATGGATTATGACGTACTTCTGGTTTTTCTTGTAGGGGCCTGGAAAAGGCAACACACCCTGAATGCAAACTATCTGGGCATAAGTATCTAGTATAATCTATTCGGCTCCTCTGGGGTTGGATACATTAGGATGGGGGGGTGCAGATCAGATGTGGCTTTGTGAAAGAAGTTGCTCGCAATTGAACATCCCATACAAAGGATTTATTTTTCTCTGTTGTTTTAAAGTAAAGCTCGAACAGGCACTGTGATCAATTTGATCAATTAGGAGATAATTAAAATCGACTAATTAAATGTCTATCTACTGATAAGCCTGCGTGACCCAGGCATCTGGTGAGAACTATAACTAGGTCAAAACTCCTAACCTCATTTCACAGTGCCGTTAATAGAGGCTTGGGTCGGTCTGTTCCGTAACAATAATTCTTGTTTCTTTTAATAGGCTGAGAACAGAATCTCTCGAAAGAAACTCAGTATGGGGCGAACAAACAAAGAAATACAACTCGCACTTTGTTTATTTGTACATAATCTCTGTCGCACAAATAACATTTTGATTATAATATGGTTACATGTCGATAATCACTATTACCTGACCTGTTAGCAAAGATTGTGTGGATGACCAAGCTCCTACAGGGCTCGGGGACAAAACTTAAGTGTTAGCAATGGGCGGACCAACGTTGGGGGTCAGGACGCTTATTCATGTCGGATTATACGTTAGGCAGAATTTATCATTCAGCGGCGAATTCGCCTATGGCCAAAACTTATTCTATACTAATATAGAGGCCAATGGGGCTGCTTTATGACTCCTTCATTGAGGCATCAATAATTTTAATTGAAAGGCACTTATTCAGCTGGCATCAATTCATAAGCATGGCGAGCTAGCAGTCACAGAAAAGTTCAAAACTATGAAGAGCTTGTGTATGACCTAACACATATTGATTTATCCATTGATTTATCAAAAGGACAATGGCCCACTGTAATTTGGCTTAAATAGAAAGGAAAAGGGCATAACTGTAATTATGAAGACATGGGCACAGGAATTTATAGTATTTTGAACCTGGAAGCGGGGAGTGTGCTATGGGCCAGCACTAAGAAAAGATTCACGTAAAGTGTCCCTTGGACAACTGTCATCTTAGAGTTGTCGTCGCCTACTGCATAATACTTCCCAGTCACTATGTAGTCTAGGAACACTATTGCTTAAAAGGTCCATGGCGCCGATCGCTAATATCCTCGTCCTGCATAAGCCCTCGGAATTTTACTTTACCGAAGTGGTCAAATTTTGGTATCATAATTTTAAAGCTTCTATTTTTCTTAACATTTAGCCCTGTTGACACTTATCTAGAGCCAAAGAGTTTGGTTTGGAAGTAGTGAGCGAAAATGTGCCCGCATTTTGGTCATCGGCAATATTAATTTTACTCAGTAGTCTATGGGCTTACAACATCTCGTTTTTAGCTCTCGTATTAAAACGGATTTAAATAACGGCGCGAAACTATACAGTTGGGGTTAGTGGAGTGAAGGCCAATCTTTAAAGATGAAAAGTTATATACTTAATTCGGGCCACCCCCTTTAACTAATAGGACTACATTAATTTAGCTTAATTTCTAACTTTTACTTGAAGAATAACATCCAATCCGATTGCTGAGTTACTCATGCACTGTCCGTGCTTGACCAGCACCATTACTGATGGTCAGGCAGCCTTGGGATAGCTTGTTGATATCATACGCAAACATACTGCTGTTCTTGACAGCACGGCCAACGAAGTGCAGTACACATCGGGCTCCATTTGGAGACACTCAGAAATGATAATACGATGCATATGCTTAAAGTACAATAGTTGTGTTCATGCATAAGTCGGTTAGCCTTACCCTGACGACTCTAGCGATGACTTCCCAAGGTTGAAGGTGATACAGGATGATCGGACTTCACTGGCTAGGCATCAAAAACACTTCAACAAAACAAAAGGTCAAATCACAAGTTCAAGCAAAATGCAGCTGCAACACAAAGTTCGATGCACACACACACACTCTAATTACCCAATTTACAAAACAAAAAAACCTAATAATTTTAAAGTTCAAAATTTAAAAAACTAAGTTTGGAAATACAACCGACTCACGAAACAGTTAAGTAGAGATGACACGTCCCTGCATAGGTTAAAGTCACATGCAATGATCCGGTATGGAATCAAAGATTTTCAAGATTTGGGGGGTGGGAAGATGATTGTGGCGGTGGGCATAATGATGTTGGCATTTAGGCCGACCAAAAGGGGGGAGGGGTGACAATTATACAATTTCAGTTGAAGTGTAACCAATTTAAACGAGGTGAGCTGACTCTTTTCCATAGGCCTACCTACAGGCCTATAAGTACAAGCATTATAAATTCTTTTTGTAATTACTATAATTCCTTGTTAATACAATAACAATTATCCCTACATTTAAGTCATTGTCTCCCCAATTGGTATTTGGACCGGGCCACTGGCCATTACTGCTGGTCTCTGATTGGAAGGAGAGCTCTTCCAAGTTGGGCTACCTAGAGATCTTTTCATGCGAAACACATACTTCTCCTTTCCAATTTTTTGCCTGACACAGCCACCAGGTTAGTGCAATTCAGCTTTTGCAGCAGTTGTTCTAGATCTTCGCTGTACTATTCTTTTATCATATGACATACCAATCCTGGCGGTATACCATCTGCCATTCAAGGCAGATTCCAATTTTTTTACTACCATCATCTCGATGTCTCCTTTTGATTGCCGTGGCACTAGTGTTTTCACCTTGCTCACATCCTGCCTAGTTTATTAATGGACTATTGTTTCGGCTACCTGTTTATTTCCCATGTCTCACCTGTGAATATTATTAATGAAGTTCCTTAAGATTTCAATTAACAGTAACTAATTAACACTTCAAATATATTAATGAGATAATAAATATTACAAGGGAAATTACATAATACCGTTTTTTAAAAAAAACATCTGGTTGGAAGTTGAAAGAAACCAAATTCGTAACAGAGCCCCTCCCAAGACGCCCTCCACCCTAGGCCATGCTTGACAACACTGAATTGGGTTATCCTCGCCCATCTTCACCCCGACATAACTATAGAATCGTCAAGTTTCGACAACATTTCTGATGCAGCAGCCCATCATCTCTTGGTTAATGATTTTTAAATAGTTGAAAGAAATAAGTATAAAGGGAAATCCCCATTATGGTAATACTCAAAACACCCGGAACTCAAAGTTGTGAACGAAACATTAAGTAATGGCCAAATCCTACCAAACATTTTTAAAAATCAAAATTTTAATGCCAGAAATAGCACTTTATTTTATGGCCTGAATTAATATGCACTTTTTTTTTCAAAAAAATTAATTATGTACCTTGACTACAAGTCGAAATATCACAATTTTAAGTTTAGTTTGAAAATACCGATCTACTTGTTTTTATACATTTTCCATTTCCAGTGAAAATCTTAATCTTGACCTTCTTCAGACATGGCTTCCCATGTCTGTATACCATTGAGAATTATACTCCGCAGGTTCCACTGCCGACCATTAAAAAAACTTAATTCTTTAAGATTGGCTACTGACCACTCTTCCTCGGATTCCTAGCTGCTCTCGTAGCGGATATAGAGATTTAGATATGGCGCTCTTCTTCTTCGCCGCCTTTGGCACCTGCGCGTATCCGCCATCTGGCTTTGGCACTATACCAGCAGATTTCTCTGATGGGGCCTGACTCTGTCCAGCCTTCTCAGCGGAGCCCAGAGCGCTCAGCTGCTTTGTATAGTAGAGCCTAGATTCGGCTCGTCATCCCCTAATTAACTCTCACCTCCTCCCTCCGTATCGGTGGGGTCCCGGGTGGCACAGGGCATCTGTTTCAGCCCTACTTTCTCGCCTGCACCTCTGGGGGTCCGATTATGCACGACCTTGGGCTTCCATTCCTGCTGGGACGTCCTTTTTGTTATGATGCTTGATGGCCTCACCTAGTGGGCACGATCAAATTAAACGTTGAATGACGTTGAAAACAACGTTATTGACACCTCAACAGTTGTTTCATCAACGTTGAAACGTTTATCTGTGCCCCCCTGTGCAGGTACTTCAGCCTTGATGGCCTTAGGGAGTGCTGGAGCCATCCACCGGAAAGGGGCCTGGGGCCCGTGGGGGGGGGGGCATGAGTAGTTGTCCTGGGGTGTGGTTGGGGGATGGTGTAGTTGCCAGTTGTGTACTGTACTTCTTTTTCAGCCTTCATCATCATGGTGGGCTGATTTCTCCCGGCGCATTTTGGATGCGCCATATCATCATTAGCCAGTGGAGCCACACTTTGTTTGATGACGCACTTATTAGGGGCCGGCATCTTGACCCTACCCTCACTCTGCCGCGGAAACGATCCTGTCTATATAATATGCAGAAGATGCTTGAGCGCGGTCTTACAGGCGTAAGAGCCAGTGTCGCTCGGTGGTCGTAATCCCCAGGCTCTTTATCTTCCACCTTGTTGACTTCCTTCTCATGGGTCGCTCTGGTACCATGTGCGTATAGCCGCACAGTGCCATTGGTAAATGTCCATCCTGGACTGTAATTAAAGAAAATATCATTCACAGTTTTTAAACATTCAACTTCAGACAACACTTTGAAAAGACAACACTTAAGACACCACTTAACTTAGCTGCAATTTTTCTAACTTTTAGCACTACGTCATGTATTTTCTGCCACACCCGATAGTTTCAATCATCACTTCTTTCACTGTTTAGCTCCTATTTTTTTCTGTCTGCAATTATATTCACATAATATCTCAACACTCCTCGTCCAACACCTGTGAGGGAGGGACCCCTCAATGGCGGCACCCAACTAGCTAGTAACCATGATAAAGCCGTGTGCTTGCAAGAACAAGTTGAAGGATCTTTTATAGTACCGCTCAAGGAAACATATGCCGTTAGCTGCCACCGGAGTCTTACTGCAGCACCACTGCAACTGAACTGGTTGTACAACATATGCAACAGTACCTAGTACTCTAGGCTGAGAACTGGATTCTTAAATTACAATAGTTGTCAGTGCATAGGTGGTTATCCTTACCTTACGATCTAGTGATGGCTTCTAAGGCTGAAGGTGGACAGGATATTGGGACGTCACTGTCTAGGGCATACACTTCAACAAAACACAAGGATCCAATCACAAATATTCAAGCAAAAATGCAACTGCAACCCATTAAGATTTCGCTGCACACACACCCGCTGGTAAGAAGTTAACGTTGATATAAACTGAATATAGTCTCAAAATTTAACAAAGTTTGGGAAATACAACCCTACTTCAAGAAAACAGTTTAGTTTAGAGATGGACACGTACCTGCAATAGGTTAAGTCCACAAATTCAAGAGATTTTTGTCAAGATTTGGGGGGTGGAAGAATGAATGTGGACATTTTAGGCCGACCTCTTTTTCCATAGGCCACCTTACAGGCCTAATACAACAATTATAAGAATTCTTTTTGTAATTACCATAATTCGTGTTAATACAATAACCAACCAATTATCTCCTTACCTAATTCACTTCATGCCCCAATTGTCAATTGACTTCACCACTTGGCCCGTGCTGCTGGTCTCTGATTGGAAGGAGAGCTCTTCCAAGTTGGGCTCCCTAGAGGATCCTTCAGGAGAAAACACAGGCTTCGCCGGTCATTTTTTGCCTTTTTTTGAAAAACACAGCACCAGGTTAGTGTCAATTCAGCCTTTTTGCTACCCAGTGTTCTAGATCTTAGCTGGTATCTTCTGAACTGTATACACATCTCCATTCAAAAGGGAAAGATTTACAATTTTTACTACCATCATCTCGATGTCTCCTTTTGAATTTAGTGCACTAGTGTTATCACCTTGCTCACATCCTGCCTAGTTAATACAATGGACTATTGTTCGCTACCTATTTTCCATGGTCTCACCTGTGAGATTCCTCATTGAAATTTTCCTTATAAGATTTCATTTAACTAGTAACATTAACACTTCAAATATATTAATGAGAATAACTAAATATTACAAGATAGTTTTTTTTTAAATTCTGGGATGGAAGGTGGACCAAATTCATCACAGAGCCCCCTCCCAATACCGCCCTCCGCGGAGGCGAGGCTGAAACAACAATTGAGTTTCCCCATCTTCACCCAACATAACTATCATCTAAAGGGCATTTTAACAAACATATCTGATCTAACATATCAGCCATTCCTCTGCTTGGTTAATTATTTTACATATTTTAAGAGAGTATAGTATAATGTGAATCCCCCCACTTATGGAAATAATCCAAAACAACACTCAGAACTCAAATTGGAACAGAAACATAAAAAGAAGTAATATGGGCCACAATTTCCTACTCAAAACATTTTTTAATCGAAATTTTATGCCAGAAATAGCACTTTAATTGTGTGTGCCCTGATTAAAGGCTAGTTAGTTAAAGTAGACTTTTACATAAATCAGACATTGTCCAATATACAGGTGTTGAGTTATTGGTTTCCGTCTCTATCTTTTTCGTGCTCATTTCATGCTGTGCCTTCGGTGCCCTGAAACTAAAGTGGGTTTAACATTAATTTTAATGTACGATAAGGTTGTTAAACCTCATTTGTATACATAAAAAATGACCCAGAGGGCTTAGAGGTCTTCCAATAGCTAGCTTTTTGAACGGTCTTGAGTTATGTGCTAAAGTCATTGTTAAATCTTTTTCGGCAATATCGTGTTTTTCCCCTTGGGGGGAAAAACGAAATGTCGGTGTTGCCAGTTCCTAAAAATCCTGCAGGCAAACAAACGAACAAAAACGGAAACTATAAAATAACGCGCAGTTTCATTTATTTTGCCCCATGCCGCGCCCGATATTCGAGGGTGCACAACCAACACCACTTCTGTGGGCCTTTTAATGAGACTATTCAGAGAATTGATATTCTATTAATGATGTACAATCTTACGTCGAGTTTACCTACATTTCAAAACAGGATAGCAATTTCACGACTTCCCACAAACCTGTAAAAGCACAATAAAATAAGCCGAAACCAACACTCCCTTTCAGGATAGACTTACATCACATTGCGACTTGAAATGCCACACACTGGTATTTAATGGTGTGCGCCCCTCCGTAGTACGGCAAGTAGAGACGCATTATTCACCAACCGCGAACAAAACTAAAATTGTTTCTAATTTCTTCAAAACATCGCTAATTTAGGGGAGTTCATGCTACACTTGTCACCCTACCATAATGATAATAATCCTCATCTATTCCACTTTGAACAAGTCAAACCGATTTGCTGTGAAATTCCCCATAACAATTAAGACTAATAATTTAAGTCAACAAAGAAAATGCTATCATAATGATTGTACACCATTTTCTATTGAAATGTTACAAAACAAGTTCACGCGTCAAAGTTTTAAAATGGGGTACCTACGATCTTTTGGGTATATAGCGCAAACAGCTGAATCACTGTCTTATTAGTTTGATTCCCTTCGTTGGCAGTGATCTGAAAGATGGCTTTTTCTAAAATTGGAAAATAAGAACATTATACAAGGGGCTTCGCTCGGTATATGATGCATGATGTAGTGTTGCTATGTTGTACGACGTACGTACATACAACCGATGCAAGTGTGAATATAGTGTAATGTTATGAATCAGCTGTTTTTTTATCATTATTATTGACCACAACCCGTATAATAGCAAAATGGGATATAGTTGTTTAATGTGAGATACGGTTGAGTCAGGGATCTTAAAAACATTCGATAATCCAATAGTGCCATGGGCAAAGTTCATCACTCATGTACGGAGGCGGTGCGGAAATGAGGTGCGTCAGGGCAGATATGGGTGCTAGCGTGGTGCTATTGAACTGTTTATTTCCCCTAGGTTGTTCGCTGGTGGTGTAGAGACGCATGAGGCACTGAGACAAACTGCCTCCGAAGTTCGCCTCTGTGACCTCAAAAAAAATTTAAACTTTACTAATTGAAGTTAATACTCCCCCACATGCATTATTTGAATGCATTCAACCCGTGGGTGGGGTATGTAACGACGGCCCCTTCATCCAATAATTCATACTGTTATTAATTACTTGAACGCTAGAATTATAATAACGGTCGGCTTCAAATATCTAAATAAATTTGGAAATGAATGAAAGCGGACCGAGTCTCTGCATAATGCAATCAACATGGCATCCACTACTAAAAATAATGGAAATTGAGGCCACATTCCCAACACATGCGGCAACACAAGTCTAGTCAAAATGAACTAAACTGAATTGTCCAAAATAATCGTCTCATACGAAATGGCCACAAACAAGCTGCACCAGAATGGCCTGAATTTACTCCAGGTTTGGGCAAATCACTACACTATGTTTTTCGCTGTTGTTCTATCCCTTGATTATGAACAAAATAAAAAACCTACCATGATAACCTGTCCGCACCTCTAAATATGCATAATGTGGATTTGACATGTGAGTGTACCTTTAGAGACGAATAACAACAATACCTTGTCCTGTCAATTGTAGCTCATTGTAAGCGACTAACTGTAAGCTGGGCGATACCCATCAAAAAGAGAAAAATCCAGGAACAAAAACCGATTGATAATATGCACATCCTTATATCGTCCGCAACTTGTGTTCCAAGGACCACGTCTTTTGACGGGTTCTTCCATATTATCCATGCCATCGCTGAATTTGAATATTTTTTGTTTTCCTTTCTCACGCCTACCTTCATACTCTAAGCTCCTTGAAATTACTTGTGGTAGTAGTAGCCTTTGAAACGTGAGGAGGAAGTGCGGGTTTTTTATTTTATTTTGTTTACGCAATAACACTAAATGTAGCTGTTTTCACTGAAAATTGATATTTTAAGTTGGCAGGGAATAGAACGCCCACCTCCGAGGTCTCTAAATCAATTGAGAGCAAGTATGGTTGATTAATAACACAATTTAGGGCCTGTCATCCATCAATAATAAATTAACAAATTTGCTGCTTACCAGGGCAAACAGCAACATAATCATGATAGACCGCTTCCCAAGACGAGTGAAAAAATCCGATTGTGGTCCAAGAACAAGTGTCGGATCAAATTATCCTCTGTGCATCATAAAAAATAATATAGTTCTTGGATAGTAACAAACTAATTGACGCATCGTTTCATTTCTCTTCTCACTGATAAAATGGGGAAATGATCTATTATATCCTCAATAGGAGAAAGGCCACATAATCCCATGCATCGAAAAATGTCGACTCTTGTTTTTTTAATTTCCCTACTCATGGCTTTAGATAAGGTAAAAGCCCCACATACAGGGGAAACAGTCAGATATTATATCATCAGACATTTTCCCTGTCATCCCTGTCCCATAGGAGAAAGGCCATGTAGACCATGCACCAAAAATCTGACTCTTGTTTTTTTTTCCTATCATGGGATTTGCATATATGGTAAAAAAGGTCCCATCATACAGGGGGAAAAAGTCTGATGATATACTAGGCTTCCTGGATAGCCAACAAACTATATATCATCAGACTTTTTTTCCCCTGTCTACACAATGATTGTCCTTTACGTTTTCACTGTTGGAAAATTAAACAGGGAAAAAAAGTTTTGATGATATAATAGGTTCTTGCTTGCAACATACTATATATCATCAGCATTTTTCCCCTGTCATATCTGTCCAATAGGAGAAAAGGCCATGTAGACCATGCGCAGGGCGACAAAAATGTAGACTGTTTTTTTTTTCCCTATCATGGCATTTAAGGTAAAAAAGGCCGCATCTACCAGGGGCAAAAAGTCGGATGATATATTCATTCCGACTTTTCCCCCGTTGGTATTTCGACGCACGACTTATAGTAAACCGTATATGCGGAGCCCCCTGAGAACTTCTCCCCCTTATCTTATCCTCGAACCCCCAAAAGCACCGCAGCACGCTGCGCCTTTCCGCCCCTTTTCACACGGGGATTCTCCCCGAGTTGGTGAAACATATTAGAATGTTAATATTTTGCCATGGGTATTGGTAGTTTATAAAGCATTATAAAATCGCATCAGACATTTTTCCGCCTGTTTTAAATTAAAATTAATTTGAACATGACATACAAGTGTAATGTATGTTATAAGGCCCGGTGTGCCGGATATAAAGTCCTCCGGCTCACAGTCCAGGAACATGATGACAATAGGGCAATCGATTCAGTTTAACTCTTCAAGCAAAAGTTGAAACGACTCCGTTCCACTTCTCCTAGTGTTTGTGAGTGTCTCTAACTAGTCCAAACTTTGGGTTGTCCTGTCCATGTCCACAGCTTCCTTGCATAGCTCAATAAGCGGACCTGCTAGCTATTCCATACTTAAATGCAGAATGTCGGGGTCAATGCAGCGTTGTCCGGAGCTATTGACGGTTCTTGTTCGTTGGCATGTCTGATCCACAGGTACGGTATGTGTCGTGCGTTTTCCAGGTATCGTGCTTGAAACAAATCCATACGTTTACGACTCTGGCAGATGTCGATGAGGAAAAAGAGGAGCTGTACCCACCAGTCTGGCTTTTCTTGCAGCCGCCGCTTAGTTCGAAAGAGTTGGTAGGCATGATCTACTCTCTCCGCCATGTTCTCTTTGTGTAGCCAATTGCAGCTGGTGGTGCCCTGTCCTTGATGTTCTCTCTCTCGCTCCGAGGCCCTGGATTCCATCGGTACTGAATCGTCGATTCAGAAAATCGGTTGTCTTATTTCCGAATCCATGGAAGAACGTCGAAAGGAAGCTAGCTACTTTGGAATCTCGCCACAGAGTGTAGGTAAGGGTGTCTTTCTGGCAGGAATAGATTGTGCCTCTTCTTGTTCGGCGCATGCGTTTAGCCTTGGTCGTCTTGGGTCCCACAGATCTTGGAAGCCCTTTCATAAACATTTTTATGGCACCAGTGAGATATGTGTTCTGGCTCAGAAGTTCCAAGTGCAAGTGGTACTGATGTATAAAACTTGTCTGTAAATATGTGATGGAATTTGTCCAAGCACACACTTGCCAGGTCGAGGGTCACATCTAGTATTTTGGTTGGCGGCTTAGTCTTGAGATGAGGTCGGAAGGTGTATAAATATCCAGTAAATGCCTCAGCCAGGGCATAGATTTTGAAGCTGCATGGCTTTGGTTGGTTTCAGCGGCATAAAGAACTTGACGACAGCTGATCGAAAACCCTTGTACCTGATCATTGCTTCATCAATGGAAAGATTGCGAAGCAAATTCCATTTTGTCTCACAGTTGTTCTTCACGGTATCCCATAAGAATCTGACTGGATACAAAGGATTTGCCATCATAGCTCTGGTCTTGGCTTTCTTCTCAGCTGGAGTTGTCGATGGAAGATTTTCTAGGTTGTCTTCTTGCAAATAGCAGGCCAGATGTTGGTTGATGGTGTCGAATCTATTGCGTGGCATCGTTTTGGCAATAAGCGTGTTGCGTAGGCCTGGATGGTCTGACCAGTAGTCTCTGGTATTTGCAATTCTTACGATACCCATGATGTGGTGGATGCCGAACCAGGCCTTCATTTCCGGGATCGTTGTCATGGTTCTAACACGGGCGCTTCGGAGGTTCTCATTTGTCCACTGCATGATGAAACCCAATAGTGTGAGTGGAAAAAATTCAAAGAAGTAGTCCACAGCTTTCATTTGAGGTGTGATATTGAAGGTTGGTCTATGATCTCCATTGGGTTGAAATTGACTGATGTTAATTTGACTCTGGCAGCTCTCAGGTTTTTGTTGGTCCACTGCGCTATCTGTGTAAGCAACACCAAGGGGAAGAACTCGTAGAAGAAATCCAGAGGCCTCACCTGTGGGGTGATGTTAAATGTTGGGCCAGCTGGCTGTGGCCCACAGAAATCCTGGACCTTCACCTTGGTGTTGTTTCGAGTCCAGTTATAACGGTCTGGAGTGTAGTAGGTGTAATCTTCTGAATCGTAATCATCCTCACTTGGATCATTATCACTCTCAGGGTCTTTGGTTTTGGGTGCACCTCTGCGCCTTGGTGGTTCAGGTTCATGGTCAGTTTCACCTGAGTAACTGAGTATCCAGTATCCGAGTCATTTGTCCCAGGATCTCCAGGATCTGAGTCGTCTATCTCAGGATCTCCAGGATCTTGATTATCATCTGGGGGGGGGGGTCATACTCATCATATCATTTACATCATACATGTCAACATAAGCACTATCTTCCTCCTCCTCCCTGCTACTAGTTTCACTGGGACTTGGCCTATGATTCTGGGCTGATGTGCTTGGCCTTTGCCTGGGCCCAGGACCTATACACTCTATACACTTTCAAGATCATTTAGCCAAGCTTCAATTAGTTCTGCCTGCTCTTCACATTGTCACCATCCACCACTTCTGCACCTCCATCCTCCTCTTCTGCACCTCCAACCTCTCTTCTGTACCGCCACTTTTCTGTTCTGCACTTCCATCAGCCTCTGCACCTCCATCCTCTTCTGCACCTCCATCCTCTTCTGCACCTCCATCCTCCTCTCCGCCTCTTCTGCACCTCCATCCTCTTCTGCACCTCCATCCTCTTCTGCACCTCCTTTCTCCTGCAGTTCTATTCCTCCATCTTCATCTTGTGCACCTTCCTTGTCTTCTGCACCAACTTCATTTTCTGTGTCTCCATCTACCTCTTCTGCACCACTTGTATCTTCTGGCCTTGTTTCCTCTTCATCGCTACTGCCTGGCAGAGTGGTTCTTCTTCTACTTATGCCGTGTATTTATTTGAGCATGGCCACACGTTGCCGCTCCCTCCTCGGACTCTGCCTCTTTGCTTCTTTCATCAAATCCCTTTCTCCACCCTCTCTTTGCTGTGCCTTTAGGTAACCTCCCTTTTCCAGTTTGGGAAGAAGGCTTTTCCTTTACCCTTTCTCTTTCCTTTACCCCATTGGCTTTGACCGCTTTGCTTCCTTTATTGACTTTCCTTTTCTTGTTTTTCTTGCTCTTCTTTCTCTCTCGCTTCTTGTTCTTTCTTCGGTACTGCATTCCTAATCCTCAGTGTCATCACTTTTCATTTTCTTCAGTGACCTTACGCTTCTTTTTATCCTTCTTGCTCTTTGTGGCCATCTCCTCGTTGCCTGTCATTTCACTTTCTTCCCTGGACATCTTATGCTCTTTTCCTCCCCCTTGCTCGTTTGGGCCGCCATCTTCTCCGTGGCGCCTGTCATTCACTTTCCTGGTTGATGCGCTTAAGCCTTCTGCTTTTTTCTCCTGGTTGCTCTTTTTGGCAGCCATCTCCTCCTCAATTTTCGGCATTTCTTGTTACGCTTTCATGCGTTTTTTTCTTGTTCTTTTTTTTTTGCAGGCATCTCCACCTCATTGGCTGTCGTTTCACTTTCTTCGTGGTGCTATTACGTTCTTTTTTCTCCTCTTTGGCTCATTTTTGCAGCTATCTTCTCTTTGGTGGCTGTCATTTTCAACTTCCTGTTCTTCGTTGGCACCTCTTACGCTTCTTTTTCTCCGACTTGCTCTTGTTTGCAGCCTCGCGCTCATTGCCTGTTTTTTCATTTTCTTTCTTTGTTGACGCTCTAGGCTTTGTTTCCTCTTTTTTGCTCTCTTTTGATTTACCTTTTATCATGTTACCTCAATATTATTTATAGGACCTATATGTATACTAAATGTGCAGAAGTATGTCCGCCCTCCTCACTTATTACATAGTAACATGAAAACAAAGCCTATTGTGCGCAATTACATGGAAGATATTGATGAACTGGACAATGTAAACTTTTGGAACTTTTGGAATTATTAGTTGAAAGTGTTGTCCCCTTGGAGGTCAATAACCTTTGACCTCCACCTCACTCCAATAAGAATCAACCTTTTTTTTGCAAATTTCATTTAGGGATACTGTTTCCATGAGCGTTTCAATCAATCATTCACACACACACCCTTGTTAACCAACTTTTGGAACAGTTTGAATTAGGGTGAGGGCATACAAATCACCCTTCAATATTCATCTCTCACCTTCTTTTCTGTTATTTTCTTTCTTCACAATTGTCATTACTCATACGGTGCTCATGATAATATACCACTGAAGTCAATTAATCATGTCTACAAAATATAGATCTTCCTAAATTTTGTTTTTAAATAAATAGTATTTTTAATAGGTGTGTGGCATTATATAGCGTGGCATTGGTCTGATGTGTCCTCTCAAAGTAGTCGCCTTGTTGAATACATCCCTAGGACCAGTAAACACCAGTAAAAATGCCTACCTTCATGTTATTGGCCTGAAGACCCTGTTTATAAACGCTTGAAGAAGGCATATAAGTTTCTTACCAATGGCTGACGGTAAAGCGAGCGCTATCGGGGGTTGTGGTCACAGTTCACATAAGGGCTGCTTACTTATAGTTTAGAGGACCTTAATCATCCATCTGGACTGCATCTAAAATAACTTAATGCTTATTAAGTCAGTTCAGTTTGGTGCAATATTCTTCACCAACTTAGGACCTAAGCCATTTTTTTCAGTGGTGATGAATATTTTTGACGACGGAAACATATCTTGGCACACTTTGTGAAATGGTGTACTCACGTCCAAAGCCTCCATTTGTTTAGATGACATGTGATAGTTCTTTTGAACTCCATTTCCTGTCCCTGGCTAACCATTTGGCCCCACCAAATTTTAAAATGAAAATGAATGTTTTTGTTCGCAGATTTCGAGTGGAGCTCCGGGCGGCGCCTACGTTGAGCGTGCCACACCCCTGCCAGGACCGTTCGCACGGAAAGCGCGCCTGAGCGCGGCTCGGCGGGCCCGCGGGTAAATCATCAGCCACACCTTCTTTGTAAATTGCTTTACTCATGTCCAAACCCTCCAGTTGTTGATGTGATGGGGGAAAAGTACTAAAAAGTATTTCCTAAAACTTAAAAGAACTGCTTTTAGAGGCCATTGTCATCCATCTGCACAGCATCTATGCGTGATGCACTTTCTTCTAAAATAAATCAAACAGCGTTGATCGAGTTCAGTTTTGACGCTGTTAATGTGGCTGCATAATCTTTCTTCAAACCGCCTTTGAACAAAAGCAATTTTTCAGTGATGTGAAAGTTTAGACAATGGTAACACGTCCTAAACACATTCTTGTTCATATGGAACCATTCCTGTTCGTGCTGACACTTCAGGCCCCGTTCCCCAACAAGAACGTAACCCTACGTGTATACTACTCATATGCGTATGTCCCTCCATACAGACCTTTCATGCCAGGTTACACATACAACAGTGCTTTTGGATCATTGGTCCACTCAGGCCTGCATATATGCACATAGATTACTACTGAGTTTCGGGAACAGACCCCAGGTCGTGTGCTTCTATGCTGTGAAAGAATTTCTCACAATTGGTATCCCATACAAAGGATAGAATTTTCTTAGTTGTTGTAGAGGTTTAGCTCTATTAGTGAAGTCCTGGATAAATGTTCTATAGTAAGAATATAAGCCTAAGAAGGAATGCACTACTGTGAGGTTCATTGGGCATGGCCGTCCACTGCACACAATCAGTCTTCAGAGTCTTGGGACCTAATTTGAAATTGGCTGATTGCAATTGCTCAAATGCTTGTCCCAATTTAATGTACCTTTCTGGATCAGACCAACAAAGTAGTTCATTTCTCCATCAGCACAAGTCTTGACCCACATGATGTCAATGCTGCTGACAGATTTGTTGTCAAAGCAGTTTCAGGGTAGAAGGAGGTGGTCATAGCCAGGTCTGGGTTCTCGACAATGTTGTTGGATTCCCATCTTCAGACAACCTAACAGAAAGGCCAACAAAGTGGTTCATTTCCCCATTATCACTAGTCTGGACCCACATGATGTCAATGCTGCTGACATATTTGTTGTCAAAGCAGTTGCAGGGTAGAAAAAGAGGTGGTCAGAGCCAGGCTGGGTTCTCGACAATGTTGTTGGATTCGCCTTCAACATCTAACAGAAGGCCAACAAAGTGTTCATTTCCCCATTAGCCACTAGTCTTGACCCCCTTATGTCAATGCTGCTGACATATTGTTGTCAAAGGAGTTGCAGGGTAGTAGGAGGTGGTCCATAGCCTGTTTGGATTCTTTGCCAGTGTTGTTGTATTCCATTTCAGACATTATGACATGAAGAGCACTGTAAAATTCCTGTTACTTGTGTAAATTACAGATTTAATCGATTTTGGTTTGAATGCCATTATGGAAGAATTGTCCTGGCAAACGTTGACATTTGTGGGTAGAATGACATATTTAGTGATTTGTTCATAATTTTCAGAGCCTGTCTATTGTAGGACCATATTTGTCCTGTTTATCGCTAAAATTACTGCATCTAAAGATGCGAGAGTATGTGGCATGATAAGCTGGAAATTCCAGTTTTTTTCAAGTATTCAATATGACATAGATTAATAATTTAGAGTAACTGTGGCAATTTGGTAATTTATATGGCTCCTACAAGTAGCCAGGAGAAAGAAATTCTTTGCTACCACTTATTCCCATTATTGATGCTATCTTTTCTGTTGACTTGGCCATCTTATAGGTTGTCTTGTTGAAATAACGTTGTTTCAGGGCACTTCCTCTCTGATACAGCTCTGCCAGTTCAACATTGTACCCTTATTTCTTGGGTCATTTTAAGGTGGGTATGTGGTCTGAAAAGATAAAAAATTGTTCTAATAAAAAAAGGAGAAATGCCCTGTCAAAATTTGTGGTATCTACAAATGCTTTTTATTCGATGATAAGCGGACATTCGGTTCCCGAGATATTTCTGTCAAAGTAAGCAGTGGTAACTCAAAATTTGTCAAAATTCACCAGCTCCTATAGTTTTAATCGTGTAAAAATTTAAAGGGGTTAATATTTAAGATATTTTAAAAGAATTATTTATGAACTATTTAACACGCATTTATTTTGGCTAAGTCTAAGTAAAAATAAATACTCATATATCTTTTCATAATTAAAGTAATTAAATTGCACTGGGTAAGTGATTTTTATGTATTTTATCATTGTTTTCTCACCCTGCGAGAAAACTATCGACCCCGCAAGCTGACTGGGTTAAGGCGGATATATGCCCCGTGCTACACCATAACTATAGCCCAGCCTATGTAACATAGGCGGGTAGTTAATCCAGTACGTACTCCATATATCGCGTATAAGACAGAAGGTTCCCCTGAAGCCCACACTTGGATCTGACCTCGGCTCCGATCTGACCCAAACTTTGTTTGGAGCCCATATTTATACACATTTCAGGCCCCGCCCCTTTGCATATTCACAAAAAAACATGCTTAATTCCCGCAAAAAACAGTCACAATTTTCGATGTGATGAACAAATGTGATTATCACATGTACTATTAGATAAGTAGGTCATCTTATCTCCAGCGATACCGGACAAGTATCAGTCTGACCAGCAGCGGATCAATACCCAAGCAAGGCCATAGGTGCGGAGTGGGAGCAACGAACTTGTAAGGACATCTTTTAATTTACTCCAGTTATTTAATAATAACTAGTAACGTTTTTGTATTTGATTTGCCGGGGCATTACATACCCCCTACCAGAGACTGATTCTCGCCCCTGAATCTGAGGAGAAAATCAAAATAAAATTGGTCGAACATATTGGGCAGATCTACGAAATAAAGGCCCTTTCTAAATTCTTTTTTTTTTTTCTTTTTAATTTATTAGTATTGGTTGCACCTTACCCGTTCCAGTGGAGAGAGAGTTTGCAAGGTCCTTATGGTCTAACCACCTCTCGCATTGAACGCTATTTAACATTGCCTCACTCCTTAAGTTTTTTCCACAGCATTTCTTTCAACAATATTATCAATTCTAAACATTACAAATTTTAATACTTAGTATTCGTTAGATAGTCACAATTCAGTAACATTGTACATAACGTATCTTTGCATCAACTAACCTATACATAACAATGCGATAACTTTCCTCCTAACGTAGATGATATTCACTCATTTTTAAGGCCAGATTCGTTGTATTGGGTGAAAATTTTACCCTAGGTAACAATGTTGAGCTCATATCTTGTTCCAAATTTGAGAAAAGCAACGAAAATCCAAACGGCGTGACTCGGGAGCAAAAAGGGGGTCTGGGTCAAATCGCCTGGCCATATTCGAAAACCGCTTGAGGTTTGGAGTGCCTGGTTTTTTACATTTGTTCATTATATCCATAGAGGTATGCTAGAAATGATTTTTGAGGCAAAATTCTGAGAGGGTGAACCAGCCAAACCATTGTTTGATTTGGCATATGACCCAGTTTAGTACACTTTAGTGACGGCTTGACCTACTTGCATTTTTTTTTGTTGGTCGAACTTTAAGATAAATTAGGTATTTTATTTATGTTAGTTGTGGAATTGAAATGTGAATAAGCCTGTGTCACTTTACTAACACTTTGATCAATAACAATAGATTATCATCAAATCAAGCCCCTAACTCAATCCTTTCTTTTACTTTTGTTTTATTATTATTTAAAATGTTTAAAAAAAACAAACACAAGATTGGGAAAGAACGAAAAGTGTGGTCTAAAATTGGTTTGAAGCCAAATCAACAATACAACAAAACAGTTTTTCTTTAATATTGTGACACAATGGCTGTTACTTCGTTGGCCGATACACGTACTTATTGATGACTCATTTATTATCATAGGTAAGACTCCTAACCCGAGTTTCTGTCAGCGCTCGTCTTTTGCCAGTAGGGAGATTGCCCTCAGGAGTGCATCTTCTTCCAAGGAGTTCTGTTGGAATCAGTCCCCGGTTTCTGCTCTGCGTTGGTGCAAATAGTCCCTGGTTGGTGTGTTTGCGTGGATTGGTGGGTATGATTTTCACGCCATCTTCTGCAGTCTCCTCACACATGCTCCTGGATTCTGGACTGGCTGGGGTTTTGGCCATGGGTTTGTGCTTCGGAAGACGCTTTTCGGAAGGCGGTTGCTGGTCACCATAGCCAATTCCACTTTCTTCTGGACGCTTCGGCAGATTCATTCTCTTGGGGCTGGTGTCCCGTGGGAGCTGTCGGGGGAGTTGTAGCGTCATCGGTTGATGCCTGGGTATAACAGTGCGGGGCATTCTCCTGGCCATATGCTTCAGGGGCTTTTCTTGCTGAAGAGGTGGTCAGCCCCTTTGCTTTAACCTGGGGTCTAGGAGCGGAGCTTATAAGTCTGTCGTCCGCGGTAGGGTTCAAGTCTATCACGGGGAAGAGGATAGGAGGGGCCCAGGGTACCCGGTGTGCCAGAGTTTGATGACGCTGGCCTGGTCCTGGTTGTCTGACGTTTGGTACTCTGTGACTTATGAACTAACTTGTGTTGTTCGTAGGCTTCTCGGTTCATTGTTTGATACTGGCAGTGTCGGCAACGATATGCCCTTCGACGGGATTCGGTGGAACTTGTCACTCGATCGCTTGTCTCGCTCTGCCATTTCTGTAGCACTTAACTTGGGAATTTTATTAATTTTTCTGCGTGTTTCGGTTTGAATCCATTGGTTTTGGTGTATCTTTATTGGTAGGGGGGGGGGGGGGGGGGGGGGTGGGGATAGACAGGAACACAAAATGCTGTCATGCCAAATCTGGGGCCCGTTATTATCTAGGGTCCATACATTCAGAGGCTCTAAATTTGGCAGTCATTTTCTCAATTAAAATTCAATTTTTGAAGGGTACAGGAGGAGGTACGCTGGAGCCAAGCTGGCCTCTGGAGTTAGTCAGGTTCAAGGAATTTGAGTTTTAATTTTAAAGTGAGGAGGATGAAAAGAGATAATAAACTTATAATACCAATCTCCTTGTAACATTGTCAGGTTTAAATGTTGCCGCATCTTTCTCAGTATTCCCCTTCCTCCCGGGACGGACTCTGGACCCGTTTTACGATTCTATTATGTATCCCGTGTATTTTGGACAGTTTCACAAGTGGGTTGGTTTTCATAAAACTTCCTTCATACCTGGGTCATAGGTCTCTGACCCGATTCGGTTTCATGACAATATGTAAACAAACGTACATGACACCGGGTTGCATGCATGTTACATAACTAAAGTATTTCTTTAGTGGCAGACGCCCCTTCGGCAGACTGGTATGGTCCTTTCAGCGATGTAATTGTTTAAGGTTTGTTTAAGTTCGTCTTCTTTTTGCCAAGTAGATTCAGATCTGGGGAAGTTTTTCCACTTCAACAAATACTCTGTTTCATCACACATCACCCTCTTACTGGTGTCTTTCTCACCCTTAGGACGTCTTCTACTTCATACTCTTTGGCTAAAGAGTTATTTTCACTGTTCTCTTCAATTCCAGATCGTGAATCACGGAATTTCATGGTCATCATTACCAGTACGAGAACTTCACTCAGGTTTGTGTCCTTTGCGTGTATGGTGGGGAGATTGTCTGAGAGGGCTAATAACCCCTCTTCCTCTATAGTTTGTTTCAGTTTCCCCCGCGTCAAGTTGGCCATGATGGAGTATATGGCCCCCGTAAGGTTTTAATCGGTTTATAGTGCACAACCTTAGGCTTGATCTTGCCGATTTTTTACTATATGTTTACTTCCTTACCGTCCGTGATACGAGATATGGTCCCCATCCCATGGTCTCTGCCGTTCTGGGATCGCCCTACCGTTCTCCCACGGTTATGCACCAACTGCATCCCCTCTGCTATATTGCATTCCAGCTATTTTCCTGTCGTACTTGTTTTTCTGCTGCAGGCTGCTTTTCTTGATGTGTTCACGAGCGAAGTGGTGAACTTCCTCCATACGATCCTGCAAGTCTCGAACGTAACCAGTAACAGAACGGTCCGCCTTCGCTGTCGGGTGGCTTTTTCCCACATCAACTCGCCTGGAAGAATCCATTGCTTCCCAGCATCTCATTTTGCGAAAAACCAGTATCTCTCATGTCCTGCCGAACGGAATTGGAGCCTGGTGACCGCAGCCGAACTGCAGGACTTCCTCGACCAACATTCTTGGCTACCGTTGTGGCTTCTTAGTCGGGTAAAGGGAATGCCTCGGTCCACTTAGGAAGTAATCACTAACTACTAAGATGTACCGGTTACCATCGTAGGTCTGGCAAGTTAATGGCCCCCATTATATCGATTGCTTAATCTTTCCATTGGTGCACCCACGTTTTGTATTTGCATGGTCCGCTCTCCGATTTTCTTCTGGGGTCCTTTTTTCTTGAGCACAGATATCACAAAGCTTATACCATACCTGACCGTCTTTCTTGTACTGGGGCCAGTAAATCGTCGTGTATACTCCCCTCTGTTTTCTTTTATCCCCACATGACCAGAGGTCTTAGCGTCATGCAGTTGTTGTAGTATATAATTTTGGAGAGCCTTGGGTACCACTAACTGCCAATGAGGCCTTAACACCCTTCGCAGATTCCCATTTTCGTAGAAGAAGACGCTTGTTACCCTTTAAACCGGTCCCACTGCATCCAAAGGATCTTGACCGCTCGGCTTTCAGGCGAGACTACGTTCCATGCCGGTTTTCCCTCTTCGCTTCGATCCATCTTAGGATTACCCCTATATCTGGGTCCGAACGCTTGTTGCTCTCTAATGTTTTCACTTTCCAAATACTGTGTCACTTTCCTCGGCTGAGCTACCAAGAGCTTTGTGGTTCACCCCTCCTCTCGTTATCGGTGCTTCTCCGGAGTGCGCAACCGTCTTAGCTGTCCATCCGGGAAGTTTGGGTGTTCTGGCCTTTTCTCTTTTCACCTTCCCATAGAGTTCTGTTCTCTGCCCTTCCCCCCGCTCACACTGACCAATCTGCACAACGGTCGCTTGTAATCCGTCGTCGTGCCCATGCTTGACTTAGCCCAATTCATTATAACCCAACAGTCAAGTCAAATTCTATTTTTGTTTTTTTTGGAAAATGTTATCATTAATTTATCTTAGTATCAAACTGCAAAAAATATTCAACTGCCTGAGATCCTGTATTGTTGGAGATGGAAGTTATACTTAATTCTTAATTTTAGAAGAATAAGACTCTGCCATCAACTACAAAAGAGAGTTTAATGAACAAATGAGATTTTAATAAAAATATAATTAACAAATGCATTCAATAAAATTGTTTGATTTTGAAATAACCAAAACAAAATATGCTATAAGGTACAGGGTTTTAAAATCAAGATCCCTATTGGGCTAGCTTGATATGATAACTCTTATTTTCAAATCCTCCTTAGTTTTGCCCAGTGGATCAGATGGTGTCACATTCATATGTTGTGTGTAAAAAAATGATCAAGCACATGGGTTATTTGTACCTTGAGAAGGATATAAGCTTCTGTATAAAACAAGTAGAGTGAAGACCTTGATCCTATTCCACCAAAAGAAAACGGTGTAATTGGTGTACTTTTACTAATTTCTCAAGACAAAAAGCTGGGAGTAGATTCTCTTGGGAAGTAAAGAGGTTAATGGGATCATAGAATCCTTATCACAATTTACTGTTGCATTATGCCATGTAATTACATGCTCAAAATTCATTTGGTTTATAAGATTACGTATTTTATTTAATTTAATTTGTTATATTAAAAAACAATGACACAAAAAGTATTTTGCTCTACTCCATCCCAAGAACACCAATTGGCCAAACTTCGTGTTTTGGTGTGTGGTAAATAGGAACACACCAACTCTACAACAACACCAACATCTGAACAATATGCATCAAAGCAACATACTTCTTACTGCATAGGCCCAATACATCACTGGCAATAAGGAGGTGTCCCTGAATGATCTGTACCCATTTGTGAGACACCTGGAATTTACTGGTTAAACACAAATGGTTAAGTTTTTTCTAATTAGAACAAAATAAAAATAAAATGCAATTTCTCATGTTTGTTAGTTAAATTCAAACGACCTTTTTATTTTCATGGCAGAATCCTGCACATGCCAATTCTTCGTCCTCTGTCATTGTCAATTTATGATAACACGACTTGTAATGTTCCTCAATACAACCAACAAACTTGTCAAGTTGTTTTTTTGACTTCAGTGATGACATGACCATCAGGTAATTCCTGTTGTGTCATGTTATCACAACATGCCGAGGCTGTGGGACTAGCTGTTTGCAAGAGACATGTCAAGAAGAGATTCAATAAACTCTGTATTCGTTGACTTGTTAGAGTCAGTGCAAAACTGCAGATGCTCTGTTTATCTTTTCCTCAATGCAACTTCTCTGCTTCTGACTGAAACGTGAGTTGTAAAGTTTTTCTTACTCGCTTGGAAATGTACTCCTTGATTGTGGCATCACTTAGAAACCTTTTCTCGATTTACGAGCAAAGGATGTCTTAGTAATGTCAAGTAGACCATCCATTGCAAGCAGAAGAAGATGCTGATAGTAGTTTTGAAATGCACTGTGAATAATATCTTGGAAGGAATGGTGTAGGCAGTCGAAGACAGATTTGAAATTTTAGAGGGGAATGTGATGGATCATTATGAAAGTATGGAGTGGTAAGCAGCCGTGTTGTTAATTTATATAAAACATGTTCCGGCTCAAGTTCAAAGTTTTACAATAATAACAAGCTATCTCATTGGTAAAAAACTCATGCCTTTCAATTTGCTTTAATTATTTATGTTAAGTTTTATTTGTCATGTCATGAGGGTTAGGGAGCACACACCTACATCTAATGGAATGGCCTAGAGAATAACAATGGGTGTCATGATTATGAGACCGAATTTTTCCCAGCTCCCTTGCCATCACTGGGCCATCAAATCAGTACAGATGGATAATGGGTGTATTTGCATCTGCAGTATACATGTATGTTCAATCAAACTAAAACAGCAGAAACAGATGTTTGCTGCACCTTTACTGTGTTATAGAAAACTAGGCAGTCGTGCTTTGATTTTTTCAAAGGGACAAACACATAATTATGAATAGGTCTACTGATTCTGTGTACTGCAAATATGGCATCAGAGAAGAAAATAGTTTTGAAAGTATGATGAGCAGTTAGAAATGCTACAGGGCTTCTATACAGCATGTGGTGGGGATTTAATCCAGCATCTTCATCAGGACCAAAAAATAATGAGAGTGTTGCTGAAATCAGTACAGGTATGTTGGATTGTATATTGCTTCAATTACATACGAATCCAATCACTTCTGGGTATGATCCATATCACTTCTGTTTTTATCCAAGATTTCTAAGAAGTGCCTTTTGTAGCCAGTTGGTGAGCTCCATGCTTGCTTTATTCCATTTTGCTCCTTTACTGATCTTCTTTGTTCCTGACAAACTATAGCCTTTTGTTGCATGCCACCTATCATTGGAGTTATTAGTGTCCCTCTCACAAAAATCTTGTTCATAAGTCCTGGGAACACTTGTAATATTGGCAGCTACGAAAGAGTAATAGGCTTGAAAACGCATTGTAACTATAACTTTCTTACCCTTACCCCGTCCCCTCCCCAATCAGTGTTGCAAATAATATGGTGCGAGATTGCTCCAGTGTGTTTGCCGCATGCAACATTGATTATGTACAAACATAACAATGATGAACTACCACAAACTTTTGGCCAATATTTTATAAAACACTCTGAGAGACACAGCCAATACAAGGAATGCTCTAAATGTTTTGTGTAATGCAACAAGACTTTCTCTAAAAAATATCTCAGGAGTGCAGCCCCAGTCTTGTTGGAACACAGTTTATACCAGTTACGACAAAGATCTGACCTGTTAATATGAGTATATCTGAATCCCGATGCGATATTTTAATATGTAAAATTTTATTTATTTTTATTATTTATTTACACTTTTGTACTAATTCACTCCACAGTGCCCTAGCCTGTGGTCCTTGGTTATGTTGTAAATCGTCAGGATGATGGCTTGACCCAGGGATGTATTAATCGTGGGGTGCATATTTGGAATCTGGTTGTTCTTCCTCAGTCTGAGTCACCTGCTGAAGAATTTAATTCCAGATGTTTCCCCAGAGACTTGCAAGGCGCCGACTTGCTGAGAGTCGTCGTCTTGCGGTGCTGTGCTAGAGGCTGCTGTTTCCACACCGACCGCTCCGTTTTTCGCCGCACTGCATGCGAACGGCATTTACTTGTAGGGCCCCTTTCCGGTTTTTGCAGCGCCATTCCAATTAAGACTATGGTATCTCCCCGCGCTTTTTTGTTTGCATTCGCGTTGCTAGACCATCTCGCTTCAGTTGCTCCCGCGGGTTGGGTGAGTTGTTGCAGTGAGGCCTTGTGATAGTGGAGGACTACGGGGTGTTCTTGGTTTCCACCGGTGGCGCTCGGATAAGTGCATGACGGGCGCTTGCCCGGTAGGCCTCCCGGTCTTTCCTGGGCGTTGGTCCAGGCAGTCATTTGGATTTGACTGCCGGAATTTTCTATAAAAACAGTGTGCTGGAGGTTGAGTTGAGGGTCTGCTGGGGTCGGCTAGATGTTAAGTTGGTTCATCGGGTATGAAGGTGTAAGTAGTAACTGGATGAGGTTGGTGTGTCACCCTTGCCCCTGGTCAAACGGGGACCACTTCCCCGGAGTAGGCGGTGCGGGTGGTGATACCCGTTTCGCCTCGGGTGTGACTGGATGTAGATGAACTCCGCCATGGAGCCCGAGGCAGGGTGTATCAAGCCTATTGCTGCTCGTAGGCCTCTCGTCGTTCTGTATGTTGGGGCACTTACGAACCTTCAGAGTCTTTCTCTTTGGTCGCAAGGCCACAGGACGGGATGCTCGTTTCTCTCAGTTGCTTGGTTGGTGCGGGGCGGGCGATGCACCACACTTCTGCCCACTCGTAACCGTGATTCTTTCTAGGTGCCTGGTACCCGTCTATGGCATTTGGGGGTGAGATCAGTTGGAGTTTTTAAAAGTTAGTAGCCTTAGTAGAGGATTGCGGAGTAGGTGGTCGCTTCGCCAAAATGTTGTAGAAGTGGCGATAGTGGGGGGGCAATTTTTATCCTAATTTCTCATGAAGTATACGTTCATCCGCGTCCCCTTTTCTAGTTGGCGGACACCTGTAGTTATTAACTGCATACCTTGTGGCCTTCACCGGTCCATCCCACTTCAGACTTCTTCGTGGTGGCCTCTGGAACTTCAGCCTTGATGGCCTTGGGGAATGAAAGTAGTTGACTGGGAGTGTGGAGGAATTTAGGTGGGTGCCTGTTGTTGCACCCCTTTCAGCTTTTTACGTGGGCGGGGCACATAACCCCATACTCGTGGCTGGGCCCCTGATTCCTCCCTGCGCATTTGATTGTGCCGGTCATCGAGCTGGAGCATGCTTTGCTCATGACGCCTTAGGGAGCCAGCGTCTTGGCCCTCCCTTTCTCTCTGAAATGATCCTGCCTTCTGTTTACTGGGGCAGAGGACTGCCTCGAGCCAAGGTTTTTTCGGTAAGACCTACAGTCAGCTTGTGTGATCCTACTGGTCCAGGCTCCTTATCCTCCACCTTGTGAACCTCCTTTTCGTGGCAGCTCTCTGGTAACCATGTGCGAACAAAAGCAGCACAGTGGGCCTCCCTTTATTATTCTCTGAAGCATCCTGTCTGCTGTAGTACGCGAGGGCACCTCGAGGAGCGAGGTCTTATTAGAGACCTGTGGTTCAGACCTACAGGCTCCTTAACCTCCACCTTGTGGACCACCTTCTCGTGGCTCGCTCTCTGGTACCAGTGCCAAACAAAGCAGAACCGTGGCCGTCTCTCGAAGCGGATCATTCTCTGTGCCTTGCTATGACACAGGGTCGGTGTCAAGTTAGAGGTCATAACATATACATCGCGGTCCAGCCACCTAGCTAACCCTAGTAACTGACCTTCAGGGTTTTTTAAATTTGGGAGCCCACCGGAGGAACCAAGTGATCAGTGCGAACTTTCACTTTCTGCCCATGGATATAAATAATGGCAAAATACTTAAGGAAACGACAACGCCAAGAGCTCTGTATGGTCACACCAATTAATTGCTTGGAACTTTTGGAGTGATTTACTGGCATATCATATAACCTTTCACGTCAATCTGGTTGCTTTGCACATGTGACAACCACAGCCCCAAAGAAACCCAGAAGCATCAGTTGTAGAATAGGTACTCCGCCCTCTTATATTGGATAGGCCAAGATGGGAGCAGTAGTCAAACATTGTTTCAGTTCTTGAAAGGCAGCCTGAAATTCTTGGCCTTAAAAAAATATTTACTCATTTCTTAGAAGTCCCGCCTGAATTAGCAGCACTCTAAAGTTTTAGAGTACACGGAATTGGCATGTTGATTTTCAGTGTCATCAACAGCCTCTTGACACCCCTCTGTTGCCAGCCGCTCTCTGCTTGCCGCCATCAATGTTCTGGGTGTGCTAGTACCACTGTTCCCTAACAGCTTGCCTCAATTCTTGCAAGGTTTCATTGGGATTTCTGCTACGCGCCCATAATTCAATGAATTTTCAGCCCCTTGCCGGGCCCCTATCGCTTTTCAAGGCAAGTGTTATGACTCGCATCATGCTTGCCAGCAAAATACAGCTTCCATCTTCAAGTCTGGTGGCAACCAGCAGGCGCAGTGCTATGTCCCATCCATTTAGGGCCTTACAAGCCTCAAAATTTTTGAGGTATAGTCTCTCCAAGAACCCTTCCATTTGTACCTAACACAGTAGGCTTAAGACTAATGGTCCCATGTCTACGGGTCCATTCGGTTTCATTATTGACTGGCGGGTCGTTTAGGAGCTAGGGGCTCTCTTTGCCTTCAACCTCAAAGTAGTCAAACTACTCGTGGTTAAATATGGCTACTCGTAATCTAGGCTGTTCCTCAGGAAGGGAGGAGGATACTAACCGAAGGAGGGTCGACTCATTTGTCCGAGACTAAGGTGGCAACGGTGGGGGGGGTCGGCCCTTGCTACGCCTCCACAGCCCTCTTTGTTCCAAACCAGGGCAAGAGCTTGTGACATGGTATAAGCAAGGCGATTGGCTCTACTCTCCAAACGGAGGTAGTGGAGGAGTGGAAATCTCATATTTTCCACGGGGACCTGGGCAGGTTATTCCCAAAGTACTGAACTCTGGCTGAGGACGTCCCATATGTACTAAGGCTTATGGTATAAGCAAGGCGATGGCTCTCCCTCTCCAACAGGAGGTGAGGAGGAAGGAATGGGGGACTCTGTTCCACGACTGTGCATTGGTATTCCAAAGCACTAAACTTGGCTGAGGACGTTCCCCATAGTGAATGAGGATTTACCCCTTTCGCACGGGCCCTTGACAGGCCTATAAAAAAGATAAACAATTACTGGAGACATGAGTCTGGCCCACCAGGACACTTGAATCGATGCTGTTGGGAAAAGCAGAGATCTACATGAACTGTTTGGGTACAGGGATCAACTGCACTAGTACTGTGGGGGGCCGCTTGCCTGATCAGTGTTCCCTGCAACCAAACAAGGGTGAAACGTGTGTGTCTGTTCGGAATTTCCAGTTTCAGCCCACGGAAAACACTATCTACCATGCATGCTGACTGAAAAGGGCGCCAGTGTCATCCCCTGGGGGTCCTGGGCCAGGGGCAAGGTCATTAAGTGAACCAGGCCTACTCATACCTCCCGAGTCTGCCTCAATAATGTCCAATTTGTTGCCCTAGAAGAGCTAATTTGTCGTAATAGTCTGCTGCTTCATTCTCGCTGTGCGGCTGCATCTGGCTTACTTCTTTTCTGAGCTTTCTAACTCAGTTTCTAAAATCATGTCTACGAGCAGCTAGCTGTGCAGAACCGCGGGTCATTCTAATTCAAACGCATCAAGTTTTCTAATTCATTTCTATGGTACTTCGCTTCCTGTTTCAGACAAGGGATGGTGGATGCATAGGTCACGATGGCTCCTTCTCGGTCGGTGTGCACCATTCGACTCCATAGTTTCTGTGAAATTAAAGCTATAGGGATCCCACTTCTGACACCAACATTTGTCACGTGAGGAACCGACACCCAAGTAAAATAGCACGTGTTTGGCATTTCCAGCTCGAAAACACAATTTGAAGTGTGTAGTCCCAATCACCTCTAACCATATTAGAGTCCTGATTGATTGATTGGGGTTCTTGACAGTGTGGTTCAATAACCATCTTCAGACAGCCTGAAAGGAAGGCCCAACAAAGTGGTTTATTCCCCATCAGTGCCGGGTAAATGGAGCTAAAATTCTGAAAGTGCCTGATTGCAGAGTTGTCCCAACAACATGAAAACATGTTCTCAATTGGGTTGAAATCAGGACTTCTTGGGGGATAGGCAAAGTTTTGCTGCACGCGGACGCATTGCAGCGCGAGAAGAGCACTTTCTGGGAAGGATCCCCATCTGGACATAAGAAACTAGGCGATTTTGGATCGAACTATATTGAACATGTCTCAAAATTGGTATTCAAATTAAAGTTTGCAAACAAAAGGGTCCATTTGAACTTCAGAAGGTTTGCAAATGATCTTGCTTTGCCATATGAGATAGCCACCTTCAACTTCCAAAATTGCTGCCTGTTCCTTCTTTCTTGCCCTTTGCAGGCATCCATGCGCCAAGCCTCCGATGCTGTCGAGATATTCTGACTCTGGTTGCTCTTGACCGGTCTAGTGGATGTCTTGACACAAAATATTGCTGCATCCAGAAAGAAGAAAGAAACCGATGGTCTTGACACCGATCATGAAGGTGGAAAGAAGGCCCTTTCCTGGTTTGTCGGAATCTGTAGCCCTTCCTATGCAATTACATTAAGCATTGTCCGGCATGTGAAATCATCCTCAGTCACGTCGGTGACGGCCATTAGACGCTTTATGGTAATGTTCCTTCTTGGCCTCCATCTTTTTCCAATGAATGAATTAATATATCGTCTTTGTGGTGATGTCTTTCTTGGTCTTCCTCGTCGTGCTTGGTTCATTAGATGATCTTCTCTTCATGATGTGTCCATTGTCTTACAAAACGACGACACTCCTTGTTGAGAATGTTCATCTTTTGGCCAATTTCAACGTTTGACTTCTTCCATGTATTGGCTAAAATACCTCGGCATAGGCGCGCGGATTTCCGGCAACTCTTTGTCCTTAAACACCATTACTGATCGTTTTAAATTAATTTAGATGAATGAGAGTAACAAAAAGGTGCAATTGTATTCATGTGTTGCTTTTCAAAAATAGAGCAGAATGACACACGGTGCGGCCACACGCACAGGTGTCAAAAGTTCAGTACTGATGGTCGTCCTTTAGTCAGATGTCTTAATGTTCAAATGTAAGGTCAAAAACGTGAGACATTCCTTTCTGAAACACAAATCAATTGAGGGTCCCTGTGATGGATATAAATATGAACGGATGAGTCCAACAACTGTGATTTATGTATATTTATTCCTATATGCCCCACTAACTACTCTGACTGCCGTACTATTTGATTTTCCTGTGTATTTAACAATAAATAAATATTTTCCAAACTATGTGATCCATAGCATGTATCGACCTTCCACTTCACCCTGCCTTCCCCACCCCCATCACACAAGTTTAGGGACCCCTGCCAGGCTGCTGATAAGGAACTTGATCAACACTGCGTGGTGAACAGGGGGTAAATAATTCAAAATTGGAGATTTAAGTGTTGGCAACAATTATTCCATGCCATTGTGATCAGCTTGGGCACTCCCATTTTTTCCCACATGTTTGGCCAGATCTCCTCCACAATCATTTTTTCAAAATCGATATTTTTGAATGGTTGTAAAACCTTTTATATACAAAAGCCCTCACCCAAAATGAATTAAGAACCAAATCAGCGTTCCTTATGGGTAAACAGAACGATTTTGTAATTTAACGTCGCAGGCGACTTTAAATTCAGCATACAGCGAAAATGGCGTTTAACACAATAACCGAACGCTGTATGCATGTTTCCCCACGCTAATGCACACTGTTGCCGGTCTATAAACTTGTGGTTTAATATCAGTTCAAAGAGTACGAGTCACAATATTCATTAATATACACATTGTTGGTTTAAAGTATGGAAAACTTAAAAGTTGGCCTACCAAGTACCTGGATGTCTTTATATCCTCATATCAATGTTCCTATCTTTTTGGGTATGTTATTTTTCTGTTGTAAAATATATCTCTTTCCTTCCAATGGCCTAGACTATCAGTTGAAGCAAATTGAAGCAATTTCATAATTTTTGTGAAAGCCGGGGTGAAGGCCGATGCCGTTTTGACCGGGGATTTTGTTGTGACATCAAAAGTGACTTTTTTACGTCCAAAAAATGTGCCGATTTTTGGTTAACATCATTTATTTAGTACCCCCGGGTATCCTACAATAGGAAAGTATAACATAGTCTCGAACGGAATTTCACAAGGAATGCAAAATGGTAATTCTGTTCATGTAAGGGTCAATGGGTAGGAAAATATTGCTGGCAAAGTTGAGAAAAAAATAATGAAAATTTTTTGAAGTTCATGGAAATATTTTTGTCCTACACCTATGATAAAAAAAACACCATATTTAACAGACTTAGCTTTCTTAAAATAAATACTTTCCTATTTACCTCCGCTATAGTTTTTTTTTTTTTTTTGCGGCCAAAACATGTTTGGCGCTAGACCTGTTTTTTCGAATAAGAAATTTTCGTACACTTTAATTGAATTGTTATATTTATATAATCGAAGTTTACAAAAAGCATGTTATGTGTAATTCCTCAAGTAATAATATTGATGCATGATGGTTAACCATCTGATTACCTTTTAAACAACAGCACAGCTTAAACTTAATGAAAATATATGAAGTCATATGGAAATGGAGCACATGATGTCGCTTCAATCACTGACTTCAGAACATACAGCTCGGGTGATTTCTCTTTGCTTTTATAGGTCCACACTAAATACAGGAGACTTTCCTTGGGCACTAATGATTCCTTTGAGTTTCTTATAATAAACACCAACCCCTTTTGTGGTTTTTGTGAGGGTATAGTAATAGCTCTTGATACCGTTTGGGCACCAGGGAACTATGATGTCATATTCTGGAGCATAGGTCGTTACATTCATTCAGATAATGCCACTGATGTACCCTAACTCAGGTTTTGTTTTATTTTAGTATTAAACATTTGTCAAAATGCACCTATTTATGATTTCACTAACCAATTATACATCACAGCAAACAAAATGCTGCAAATTTCGCGCCGCACAATTTTTTAAACCTCAAATTCGCTATCTACTTCAGATTCTACAAACTAAAAGTTACTGTTATTATAGCTGTTGTGCACAATCAATAAATACATTTTTTCACATGCCATTGATCAAATAAAACTTAAATTAGCTGTAATTTCAAACAAACTTTCAAGGGTGATCTAAGCTATTGTTGTTTTTAGCAGTGTTATATTACCTCAATAATTTGATCAAAATATTATTTTCCTAATTTTATTTGAGAAAAGATTTTGTCATGGGAAAAGGTTACTTTGTTTACTATAAAAGAGAGAAAAGGGGAATACCCATAGTTTTTTTCCAGAATCACCTGTTTAGATAGATTGCCCATATGGAAATGGGGAATTCCCCAAGATGTAACCTTAGTACTGATCACTTGTTATCTTCAAGCGCAAACATGTTGAGGGAAATTATTCCCCCATAGAGTTATATAATATGAAAAAAACTAAAAAATTAAAAATATTTGTAATTTTATATGAAATTCCAATTGGTCAGCTAGGGCAATGTTAGGTTTATGCATGAAGCTATGTTGTAAGTCTATTTTAAGACTTGGGAACTTTACGAAATATTGTGTATATAAGGAGAACTTAGCCAGAAGATTCGTCAGCAATTGTAATAGCTTATACATATGGTTTTTTAATAGCTTAGTTTTTATCTACACTAATGGTAGATTTAATGCTTCACACAGTGCCAGGATTTATTATATTTTCATTCCTGTGAGCAGAGTGCGTAATTATTCTACTGCTTTGAAGCCGAAGGTGCTGGGAATCAAAAAATAGGATTCCAAATTGTGGACAGAGAGAAAGTGTGGTGGATTATCTTGGACTGATATACTGTGGAATATTAAAGTCATCGAGGGAATTATTTACCTTGTCCGTCTTGAACTGCTGGACAAAAGTTTATCCTTCAGACTGAGAAGATTCTCATGGAATATACCATGGATATATATATATAAAACTTATGCCGCTGTCATTTTGGAGTCCTTCCTGTGAGGATATCATCGTTGAACTGCACAAACGCTTCTGTTGGACATTACTGGACCTTCTTGATTACAATTAAGTATAATCATAAATTGTGTGTAATTTTAACATATATGTATGTTGTTTTGGGACATACCAAATTCTTTGAACCATTACAATCATTAAATCCGTTTCACTATTAGATAAAATTTAGATCACTTGTGCACAAGGCTCATCTGGTCTTGGGTTTGAAAAGGTATTTTCTGACCTCTGACGGCCTATGAGACTCAGACCAGCAGACACTTATTTTAAATGTTGCCGCATGGGAGCCACCACGTGGATCCCACTCTCGCTCACAATTTTTTTCACATAATTACCATAAACTCTAGAGTTGGACATGGTGTATTCAAACTTTAGGCACCATTTTAAAGAGCTGCCCTCAATACCTTTTAATTGATATGTAATTTGCCTATGTTGGACACCACGATTGTTAAAAAAAAAAAATTGAACCAGAACACAAAAAATCTTGCGCAAGTGTCATGGCTCCTCAATAATCAGCTCATGATTCAAACTCATGGCCTACAAATAGTGCCGTTGGGGCCGCTTAAAGGCCTTATCTTAAAGTTACCATAACCAGCTGCTTTGAGGCGGATCAGGTTTAGGAAGTTATTTTTGTAGACCATGGAGACTAGATAAGGCAAGATTTCTGTAGTTTTTGGGGTCAAATTTCCATTGTTGCTGCTTTCCCTTCTGGGATTGTCCGGCCCTTACTCTAATCTAAATTAATTTTGATTGACCTAATGACTTAAAATAATTTCTCTTATCACTACCATCCACATGAAACATCTTCTCGACTCCCAAAATTTCATCAAATCAAGCTTTTTGTACTTTTCAGTCAATCATCAATTCATATTTACAAACAATAATTAAAGGAGGGAGTCCAGGTCGAATGCTGAATGATGTGTCTAAGGAATTTCAAAATTAGTTGAAGATTTCTTTTGGTCCAAAATTTGTCCATTTTCTTTAACATATAGGACGTACACTATGTAAACCTAATTGGGTCATTACAAAATATTGTCAGCATTTTGTTCTCTACATTGTTGAAAAAGGCAAGGCTTTTCATTTTAAAGTTAAAGTAGAGCCCTTTTCAGTGATGGTGTTACCTTCATTGTGGGGAGCCACAAAGTCTGTTTGGAGACACCCTCAATTGGGATGTTAATCAATGTCATAGTCCAGTGTTTTGCCAACGGGAGGTGAGGACCCCTTTGGGTCGCGGGCCTTAAGCTGGTGCACGAAGCTATATAACTTGAAAAAGGGTCACAAAGTTCATTTGAATAGTTCAGAAAAACAATCATGAAAATAAGGTGCCTCTCTCAAGAGAGACCAGTTTGGAATACACTTACTTTACAGGATGTCTAATTTTTTTTTTTGTTAAACACCCATTGTTCAAGCATTAGTCAGTGTTGGATTGAAATTTTACCGGCATGGGAAATGAAAGGGCAATTACCCATTCAGAAAAAATAAACCCCTTCTGATGTCTATTTTGTGTCTCTCCGGTCCCTTTAGGACTCGAGCGGCCCAAAATGGCAAAAAAACTGAGAAGCCTATGGCTGGCCAGTCGGACTCTGCATTAGACAATCGATGGACTCAATGTTTGCTAAAAAGACTAAATGTTTGGGGTCACCCCAACCTTATAATTTGGAAATGGGGTCCCAGGCAAAAAAGTCTGGGAACCCCTGTCATAGTCTCAAGATCAACACCAAGGCAAGTCAATAAGGTTATAGCTGTTATGTAAAGATTACACACCACCAAGGACCTAAAAGTAGTACAACAGCCCATACCCAACATGCCCCTTTCGGATTGTTAATTTGTGCAAGGGAACCAACAATCAAAATAAAATCACTACACACACTACCCCCCCCCCCCACCACACCACACACACACACACCCAACACCCTATATAAGCTTATCAGAAACATGTGGTATATAGGCTCTGCATGGATGTAAAAGAGGCCTGTAAATAGTGGCAAAGGGCAAGAGAGACATTGTTCCATTTGAAATGAAACTAACAACACACAAACACAAAAACACAATTAACCTATCAACAACACCACACCCTACATTAGGCCTATGTCCATAGAGAATACTATACAAATTTAGACTAATAACTATCATGAACATTGTACAGAAATTACCTTCTCTTCCTCCATTTGGCTATCAGTCAGTTGTTTTCCGTATCTCTTCTTCCATCATACTCGATTCCATTGAGCTACGTTGCACTTCATCCACAAAATCCAAGTATTCTACTCCTTTAATCACTCTCTAAAAATCCTTTCCACTTGCCCACTGCACACTGCCCCTCTGCACCAAACTTGCTATTTATCTACTTTAGCAACATATTTCAGGTATTAAACATAGAAACATATTCTGGTCTGTCTTGACCAACAAGAGTACCACACCCATATATGAGCACAAAGACTGAACTCTACTAACTATACATACAACTCTTACCAAAAGCCTTGTAAAATCTAACAGTCCACCCCCCCCTAATATAAGGTGAGTTGGGGTCCAGCGACCGTGGTAACAAACAAACCCCCCAATTTTTAACCAATTATGGTAGAGTGGGTGGTTCTAAATTGTTGTGGTGGTGAGAGAGGTGTCCAGAAAAAGGGTCAACCACAGTCAAGGAAATGCCCACAAGGATACAACGTTTGGCAGTCCTTTTCAAGGTTTCTCTGACTCTGTTTCTGTCATGTATGAGTGCTTTTGACTTTTATCTAGAAAAAATGTTTTCCGGGTATGTTCTCATTAGCCCACACATACATTTGATAGGGAGTTAAGATTTTTTTTTTGCTCAGTTGCTTGCAAGCTTGCTTCTTTGCAACACGATGCGTGTGTGTTACCACCAATCCCTCACAAGGGCTCTTAACCATGGGCTCGTGGCAAAGACGTGCCAGTCAGCTTTAAGCCATGGTACTTCTTGGTGGTGACCCAAATTAGGAAAATTTTTGTGATTTTTTATACTGGCTTGCAGCACCATCACTGAAGTAAACAAATCTGACTTTCCTCGCCTTGGAAACGGGCTTTCAAATGGGAGGATAATCTGGTGATGAAGGCATCCACAGTATTAGTATCATGTCTAAGACAGTCTGAAATCATGCACACATCCTGCACCGTACTTCATCTTCATCTTTGTAGTATATTGCAGAAGGATGCAATGTGGCTTGGCTGTTGTCCCAATGAAATCCCCCGCACTGCACCCTGGACAAGAAACATAGTTTTTCTTTTTCTTGCAAAATCCATCCAGTAAACAATTAAGTTTCATCGAGCCAGGTTTCTTTTAGGGACTTCCAAGTATGTTGATTGCGCTTTGGCAATTATAGTGGTGTTGCCTAAGACGATCAAAAGTGACACACACTTTTGTCAATGAATTCCGCTAACAGTAACTGAAAGGTCACAAGCGTTGTTCCGTCAGTGTGTAGCCATTGTTTGAATTTAATGGAATGGAATCCTCCATTTAGGATCATCAACACAAAAGGCAGTATGATCATCACTCTATCTTCAATCAATCTCATCCACTGTCATCTATGATGCACTTTTAGTACCATAATGGTATGAAATAAGTGTGAAAGGTGATCTTTGCAAAGACCACTCTTACCAGGACAGGTGTCACAGGCGTGCATCATGCAGTTCCGCTGATTCGCATCACATACCATTTTTTGACCAGAAAATCTTTTAAGATCATATGAACCTGGCATTGCTGCAACTAGGAGTTTTGCATTTTGTGTTGTTTCACAACACAGACAGAATTCATCCCACAACATATTCACAGTACACACCATTTTGGACGCAATGCATCAAAACTTGGAGAAACCATTTTTTCACCAAGTAAGATACTCCGGATAAAGGGCTGTAATATTGCTGTGAATGCGAGGTGTATCGGCCACCCCGGTTTTAGCGGTGAAACCAAACCGGAGTTAAAATTTTGGTTTTACTACTATTTTGGAACCCTTTACTATTTTGTGCCATTATGTGGCATTTGGTGGGCGAGCTCTACTTTTCTTGCACTGGTCACAATAAAAGGCTGCTTTCTTTAAACTAGTTTTTGAGATCTTTCATCCCTCTGCACACATCTACACTTGATGTCACTTCTAAAATAACGTGAAAGGCGTTCATCAAGTTCAGTGGTGAAACATTTAATGCGTTGCGCATAGTTCTTCACCACCTTTGGACATAGGCCAAAGTTTTTAGTGATACTAAATATTTGGATGACAGTAACATATGTCCTGGCATACTTATATTTTGCAAATTGCTTTACTCATGTCCAAACCCTCTAGTTGTTTGGGCAACAGGGGAATACCTTTGAAGTATTTCCTAAAACTGCTTTTAGAGGCCCCATTGTCACCCATCTGCACGCAAATCTTCGCATTATGCACTTTCTTCTAAAATAAATCAAACGGCAATAATCAAGCTAAATGCTGCTCAATATTTCTTCACCACCTTTGGACATCAGCAATTCTTTCAGTGATGATGAATTTGGGACATGGACACATCTTGACACACTTCCTTTGTTCCTTTATGAACTCTGTTTCTTGTCCCTACTAAACCATTTTGGCCCTCAGCCATCGTTATCCATGTCTTTCAGCACAGGTAGCGATTTGTCCATTGTTACTTGAAAAAAAAAGATTAATATTTTCCGTAACTTGCAACATCCATCATACTGCCGTTAGCTCAACACTAAGCACGACAAACTGTTCATTCGGTAGGTCATTCCTTGTCAAATCAACCAATTTCAATAAAGTTCCCAGGTGACCCTCTCATATGTTTTGATGAAACTCCCACCAGAATAATTCACTTGGCCACATTAACACATACAAAAAATTAGCCCATGTTCGCCTTGTCGTCGTACCATTCATTGTCTAAGTACACGCGAGATATACCCTGGTTGTACTTCTTCCTCACATCGGTCAGACTTATGAACAATCAGCTGAACAAAGCCCTCACTGCTTGATCCCCAGTGGAAATACTACAAAGGCTTTCTCTGGATCTGAAGAACGTCACTGCCCTCAGTAAACTCTCCTTCAGCGACAGAACAAAACTGTGAGATGTTAGCAATTGCACAGAAGTTTTTGGATCAGCAAACCGTTCATGTGTTAGTTTGTAGGTTTCATCATTTGCCTTCACATCCGTTTCGGTGACAAAGAACAAAAACTTTATACCATCTATGTTCTGATCAGCCCATTCAAACATCTGATATGCATTACATGTGAAGTTTTTCTAATGTAGCCTTCAACTAGCTCTTGCTACCAATCTCTTAGTTGTACCACCCAAACCATCACATTGGCTCTTTCCCATAGCTGGTAGCCAAAAATGCACGCTGCCTCAAGCCCTGGCCGATTGATGTTGGCAAAATTTGCTAAATTCTTTTGGTTCTTGTATTGGGAGGCAGCCCCATATCAGTTTACTCTTTCCAGGAAGGTGTCTCCTTTATGTAAGGAATTAGCTTGGCAATGAAGGCCTGTACAGTTATTGTATCATTCTCTACATTCTGATATAATAACAACGTCGGTGCATTTTATTTCCCCTCCATCCTTATGGTAGATTGCAAATGGGTGTAATGTTGCCTGACTATGGTCCCAATAGAATCCTTGGATTGCATCCTGAACTAAAAAACTAATTTTTGGCAAATTCAAGCAAAACGATTGTTTGTATCCTGGGTCAAGTTCCCCTTGAGTGTGCGCCAGTATGATACTGTGATTGGGCGATAAAATGATGCTGACAAAGTGAATCGACGCCCTCACAACGTATCAAGGAAATCTTGCAAAGGGAGTTCCAGGGAGACCAAGGTTGTTCTATCAGTGTGCATCCACTGTTTAAAATTGATAATGTCTTCCATTTCACGTTCTTATATAAAAAGAGAGTGTTTTTAAATACTCTTTAGGGCAAGATCTTTGCTTTGTGGTCACATGCAAACTAAAAACTTCTTTTTTTTCAGTAGTCTGGAATATTCACAGCTGGAATTGCAGCCATGAGTAATTTCACATTCTGTGCTGTGGCCATATGCACACAGAGGTGCATGCCTCTGCTATTAATAGTGACCCAAAAGGAGCCATTTTGGCCTTTAGCTCACAAAATTTTGAGAAACCAATTTTAATCACCAGTGCTTTAGGGAACTCAAGGTGAAGTGCCTTCAAATGTGATTGATGCAGCAATCGCTTTTCTGTTTTCTGTGCTCTCACTCCATCATTTTTTTCAGAATACATACTCCTTTGTTTACCGGCACATCCAGAATATTCATCAGACTGTAAAAGCAGTACCTCTTCTTTCAATCACTTCCTGGACTCAGACTCCTTTCCTTTCTTTTGATCTGGCTCACTAAAAATCCTTTCATTTTCATTTATTCCTCGTGCTCGTAACCATTCTTGATAAGTCATTCAACATCCTCCAGGTTTTCCCCTTATGCTCCAACTTGATGTACCTAAAGTAGCAGTTTATCTTTTCTTTTTCCTTTCTTAAGGCATTCGGATATTTTTCTTTCAGTATGTACAATAAACTTGTCCAAGTCTTACACTTTTCACAAGGTTTTTTTCCATTTCTGTGGATGCAATTCAAGCTGTGGTACTTTTGCTACCTTTGAATTAACTGCCCTCTGAAGGTCCGTGAAATTTTCTTTGCCATAGCTGTTTTTGTCCTGGTGACTGACTTGCTTCAGAGAAGAACACCCCAGCAATGAGGAGCTGCAGCTGGTGTCCCAGTGACTCATGTATTGCACACCACTCCTCAGTGTTCAAACTCAGAATCTGTTTAAGATTCTTGCCCACTCTGATTCTGACAGCTGTTTGTAGGTAACAATTTCGACACAGTGACTTCTGACTGGGCTTTTAAGGTTCACCTGTTTGCAGTGTCCCTTCATCGATAGTCAGTAGATTACCTATTTTGTGATAATAAAATGAATGCTACATTTGAAGATTTCAGCACCTTCTGTTTTATTTCATTGTCACAGATATCCTTGAGAAAAACTTATTTTCAAAATTTGAGCTGATCCCGATCTTGCGGTTTTGTGTTATGAGCAATTTGCTCATTCCGACATCCATAGGCTACTGTTCTGTAATTTAACTCCGTTTACGGACAGAAAATACCATTGCGAATTTCTTTCGTACAGATGCGACCAAATTTGCACTAAATTGGGCCCACATGGATAACT